>VZTQ01009713.1:100979-197459 GCA_013400755.1 Pelecanoides urinatrix | reverse complement strand
GCGGGCCGGGGGCGCGTTGCTGGGGCTGCACCGCCCCGCCGTGGCCGCCGCCACCCCTGCAGCCCCGCCGCGCTGCCCCCGCGCGGGGGCCGGAGCGGGGAGGCCAAACCCCTGCGGGTCCCCACCAAGGGGTGTCACCCGAGAGGTGGCCCCCGACGCGTGGAGGAGCGAGAGAGGCGCCTGCACACGAGAGTGGGGGTCCCACGGGAGGGGGCCGTGGGGGGACGGGCGCTGCCCGCCTGCCGCAGGGTCCTTTTCTGCGGACCCGTTGGAAGCGGGAAATCTTGTTCCATCGGGTCCGGGTGAGTGTGATGGATCCCGGACGATGTGATGGACCTTGGGTGTCGTGGTGGAGCCTGGCTGACGTGATGGATCCCGGCTTATGTGGTGGATCCTGGATGTCATGATGGATCCCAGCCCATGTGATGGGCCCTGGATGTCATGGTGGATCCCAGCTCAGGTGATGGGCCCTGGCTGATGCGGCAGATCCCTTCACATCCCCTCTCCAGCAGCAGCCAGCAGCCGTGCTCAGGAGTAACCAAAGAGGGGCCGGCACGGAGCGATCTGGCCGTATCCTTCCCGGCAGGCCCCCGCCGTGCCCCCTCCCTCACCCCTGGCCGTGGGGCGGCTGCCCAGGCTGGGCCCCAGCCGTGCCGGCGCTCAGGCTGGGTCAGGCACGGAGCAGGAGTTTGCAGGTCTGGGCAAGAGTTAAACCCATTCCCGAACACCTTCGCTGCCGCTGCTGTGGTGGGAAGGGTGCCCAGGGATAACCCCGGACCCACGGGCGTCTGGAGGAAGAAACGCGGAGCCTGGGCAGACTCTCACCCCACTCTTGAAACTGAGATAGAAGCTCAACGTGAAATTAAATTAAACTAAAAAAGAAAAAATATCCCTTGCTTTCACCACATTCCGCCCCAAATCCACAGCCACGCTGCTGCCTCGCGGAGCTGCTCAAGCCCCGTGGGTTAAATGAAGCGTTAAAGAGCTATAGGAGCTATAGGAGCCCCAGAGGCTCCGGGACGTGGGACCCAAGTGCCGCTATAAGCCTCGTGGCTCGGTGCGGTGGCTGTTGCTTATTGCATAGAGCTGCAGGCTGGCTTCAAACCCCGGGCAGAAGAGGTGTCAGAAAGCCCAAGTCAGCTCTCTCCGCTAAATTTAACAACAACGGGTGTGAAAACTGATTAAAACCACCGCTGGGTCACAGGGGTATTGGCTTTGTTGAGGAGTGAGAAGAAGAAAGTGGCAGCATGGGAAGGATCAGTAATTTGACACATACTCCAAAATCAAATGTTTTAATGCCCTGAGCCAAGAAACTAATTTCCCGTAAAATGGAAACCTTCTTCCCCTCCATCAATTTATCACACCTCACCCTATTTGCACAAACTTATCAGGATTTCCCAAACTATTCTGATTATAACCTTCAGAAAAAAGTCTTTAAAACCAGCAGCTGCTGCACTGCACCACAGGGGCAGGGAAGGTCCTTTGCACTGGCAAATGAAGAAAAATTGGACTTAAGAAGAGGCCAATTTTCTCCCCGAGCAAGGGTCACACAGGGGATGAAACGCAGAGCTGGAGCTTCCCCGAGACAGAAAACTGGGGCAATAAAGGACTAAGGCAGGCTGAGAAGTTGCACAAGAACAGGGTCTGGGCAGCAGACGATGACCTCGGAGGGGTGGGACGCGATGCAGGTGAGGACAGGCCCGGCTTTGCTCGCCCAGCGCTGGGCTCCAGGCTGAGCCTTACCTCTGGGGCGGGAGAGCTTGGGACTGGGGAAAGTCTCCATGGAAACACGAACTCGCTGTTTGCTCTTGTTTTTCTAGCGGTTCTCAATGAACCAGAAAACATCCTCGGTGCAGCCGAGTGTTGCCGGTGCGTCCCCACCTCGACTGCTGGGTGCAGCTCCCCAGTCCCCTCCCAGCGCCCTTCCTCCCCCCATCCCAAACAGTGAAGAGGAGGGTGAGGATACAAACAGCTTCTGCACCACCATCAACCCCGTGGACCACCAACCCCAGCCCGCAACGAGGGCGGGAGGGAGGGGAGGACGAACGCAGGAGAGGAAGCCACGAGTGGACGATGAGAGGTAGCAGGGAAAGTCACTCCCGGCCCCTCTCTGCAAGAGCTTCAGTGCTTAAAATGACCAAGAGACAGGCGGTGGTTGTTCACCTCAATCTACTGCCAGAGGATGGAGGCTGCGGGTGCTGAAAAGGTTTAGATGTGCTCAAAGAGGGGAAAAAAAAAATGCAAAGAGCCCAAACCCCGGAGCCCAGGAGGAGGGATGGCACTGGTGGGAAGCAGCGGTAGATAGGCGGTGGCTCTGCTCTTCGTTCTCCCTGTGCATCTGCTGCTCAGAGCCCTCGGCCCGGGGGGGAAGGCTGCTCTGAACTAAAACAAAGGCAAAAAGTTGTGGGGGTGGCACTCCATGGAAGGTGTTCAAAGCAAACACAAAGCCAGATTCCAAAGTTCTGTATTTTTCAAAATAAAGATCACACGTTGTTTAGAGACAATCTACACAAGAGTTACAAAAAATAGTCGCCCAGGCATAAGCATACACAGGTTTGTTAATTATACACATATGGTTACAAGTGTGCTTGCAAAAAAGTTCATTGGAAATATACACAAGGCTCTGTAAATGTACACCGTGTAGTGTTACAATTCTATATTCAAACAAGGAAAATTGACAGTATGTTACATTCACTTACAAGTAGACAAAATGCAAAATACAGTTCATCTTCTGTACAAAAAGGGAAGGTGATTCACACTTTACAAGGTGAAAAGGGACTCTGCTTGTAAGGAAAACTAGGGGATTCTGTACTTTTGCACTTTTTGTTTCTTACTGTCACAAAATAAGCAAAACATTACTTTTTAAGATTCAAAAAAACACTATTTTGAACTGAATCATTTTTGTATAACATTTAGAAAGGATCGCTACTGTTCAACTAGGTGACAAATAAAACCAAGCATTTATTTTTTTTTTTAAACATTAACTAGGCTGTATAAAGAGAACATTTCCTTCAAAAGAAAAAATTTACTTCTGGTTGAAATTACAATTTACAATATACAACACTATATGCTACGACCATAAAAGGTGTGAATATACACTGAAATGCACAGGTTTTGCTAATTCTTTTTTCTTACCAAAAAACGGGTTTATGTCGATTCAAACTTCTCCACATTTACATTACAGAGGTTTACAAATGTACAATTGTACAGTCAGAAGTATGTTCCACTACTAGGGTACATTATAGATACAGATCAGACATCAAAACAAGAAAATACTACAAATTTTTATATATGTAAAGTCTACACCAAGTATACACTATATATTTATAGAAGCAAGACCAAAGCCGAGTTGGATTTTTTTTTCCTCATGCTAAATAATCAAATTGTGTCTCTCAATGTTAACAGAACAAACTGAGTAGGCAGTAAACAAGTACACCCGCCCCCCACCCCCTCGCTTTAAAAAACTTTCTGGGTGTGTACGTTTTCTTCCCAAAAACGACAGCTAAGCTACCTCCTTTAGCATGTTATACTCAAAAAAAAAAAAAAAAGAACAAAAAAAGCAATTAAAAAGTTTCAAAAACTTAATTCTTTTTTTAAACTGAAGCTTTAGCAAGTTGAATTTTTTATTTATAAACAGCGTTAAATGCGTCATTTGTGCCATTTAACTAAAATTCAAACTTCTTGCTGACTTTTGACTAAAAGGAGAAAAAACAGGTATTTGCAAAAAAGTTGCCTGCAAGGCAGATGAATTAAAAACAGGTTTTTTTGTTTGTTTTCTTCAAACCAACCACCCTGAAAGTTTCCACATTTGGAATATAGATACAACAATGAACAAAAATGTGGCCTTCCATGTACATTTGATACCTATGTACAAGTATTCTATACACCAGTAAAACAGCAGGGCAATTAGTTAATTAAAAAAAATAATTAGTACATGTTATGCATAATAAAATTAAAGAAATTTACAAAGGCTTTTCTTTTTTCTTTTTTTAGCAGTTTAGCAACCATAAAACATGTTCTAACTGTATACTGGAATATTGGCGGTTGCTGGTTGTAGATGCCGGATGGCCAGTGAGCTCCTCCCCAGTTCGCTGCTTCAAATGATCCCGTTCGGTGGTCCACAGATGGGCCCCAGGTCCACCCCGTTCTTCATGTAGTATTTCTCCAGCTTGGCCAAAATGTGTTTGCCGTAGGTGTATTTACGCAGGGTAGCGATGTGAGGCCGGATCTAGGAGATAAAAGAAGAGGGAGTGAAGCTTAGGAACTGGAATTACGACGAGCTCCGGGTACTACGGTCAGAGTGCCGGCCACCAGCAGAAGACCAGAAGATCACAAAAATACCTGAAATATTCAAGTGCCATTTGCTGTAATCACCTCAATTACTGTAAATCAAGTTAATGTTCCATAACTCGCTGATGTTATTTTTGGGAGGAACTTCTGGTCAAGCAGGTGGCATCGTCTTGAGTCGTGTTACTGGAATCCAGTTGGATCCGAGTGTGTGGATGAATACAAGGCTTTGTCCCAAGAGAGGAGCCTGGAAAGACAACCCCTGGGTGCTCGAGCTTCCCAAGGGTGCCCTGACACGCTGCCCCCAGCCCGGGGGCACGCACACTAAGGCAGAAAAGGCATCAGAAGGGTCTAGTGGGGCTGAGCAGCTTTTCCTGAACATGAGCAGGGTCTTCTGCCTCCTTCCAGGCTACAGGCTGAACTTCAAAAAACTGCTAAAAGCCTGGAAGAGTTGCTGGTATGAATTTCAGCAGTCTATGTGAAAGAGCTAGTGGGAGAGGCATGCAGCGTTCTTGGGCTAAACAGCAGTTTAATTTCTGAACCTGACATTACAATATTTATTTTAAGCAGAGGTCTGTGGAAGCAAATTTCACCCGCTCACGCTACTTCACAGTAAAAGTCACTTCCAACGCCACTCTAATGGCTGTAGCCAGAGTAAAACCACCTTTACTGCCAGAGCACCCAAGCAAGGAAAGCTGTTTTTGTTGTAGTAACATCATTATGCTGCTGAAGTTCTCCTGGACGGTTTCAGAGGAAGGAGACGTAAGAGCAATTCATTTTCATTACTAGACGAGAAATACCCCACACCACCAGCACGTTCCTTCAGTAACACAATTACAATGGACTTTTTACTCTACGGTGGAAGCGGCAGACAGGACAAGAAAATAGCCAGAACATGATGTACAGCACTCCCTGCTCCTCGGGCAGATACATCACCATGACGTGCCTGAGCCAGGACTGACCGTATAACTCCCATGGGAAATCCATCCCAAATTCATCCTATTTCATCAGCTCAGCCTCTAACCATTTAAATTCTTATTTCAGTTCAAGGACCTATCATGTCATCATCATAAATTGATGCCTTGGCCCTCCAAGAAGGGCCTTTCCAAGAAGGTCTGACTGCTGCTCTGAGGTTAAGGAGAAGAAAAGCTCCCCAGGTCCAACAGTTCATTCTTTGTTCGTCTTCATTTCTAAGACTTTTTTTTTTTTTAAACTGACAGAATTGACTGTTAAAATTACTTTTCAATATTTTTTTTTTAAATAGAAGTGCTCTTTAACAATAACACAAACTGCTTGTTTGTACTAATAGCGATTTTCACAATCCAAAAGCAACAGTCAATACACTCAATTTTCCCAGGCTCCCATTCAGCTTGAGAACGTAGCTGAAATCTTCATATTCAGCCAGTCCTATTTAGCTGTCACCCCAGTTCTATTTTTGACAGCCACACTGATAACCTAATTAGCATTTTATTCAAAAGACTTTGCTTGACAGGAAGAAGAACATGTCAGTAAAGATCATTCATATGTGTGTGCGTGTATATATATATATTTTAATATATATATCTCCATATATAGATTAGCAAAGCTACAGGTCATTCTGCTACAGTTAAACTGCGTGTATGCCTTGCCATATGTTTTTAATTATCTTTATAATTTCTTTTGGACTAATACAGATTTTGGTTTAAACGAACTACTTGAATGATTCCTAAACCTAAGAATTAACCTCCTGGAAGATTATTTCAGCTGCATGTATGTTGTTTAGATACTGATCAAGTGCCTTGTTTAGGTAAAAGTCAGCTCCCTTACATAGATAATACCCACTTCTTCTTACAGAAAAATAACTTGGTCCATTTTACTCAAGGATTCTTAAATACCCTTGATTTCATTGGGATTTGAGTAACTGACACTCTTCACAGTTCCTCTTAAAAATAAATAAATATGGAGTTTTCCAAGGCAGTGTTAGTCAGTATTTTATTTCTAGTAAGAGGTCTAGCTGTAGCTGGTATTTTTCACGAAGTAACAGACCGTAAAACACGTGACTGAAGAAAATAACCTCAGTTCCACTACACATTTAAAAGCAATTTTTTTTCCATTCATCACAATTATAAAGACCTGCAAATATGACCTTTAAAAGCAGGAAAATGAAGACATCACCTGATTTTTAGAGATTCCTGCCCTTGGGGCAGCAGGCATATAGCCTTGGGAGGAAGGACTAGCAGCAATGCCTATTTAATTCCAAAATGTCTTCATTTTGGACAAATATTAAGTCCTCAAACTGTTACGCATTCAAACACTGCAGCATAATGGTAAACCGTGGAGGCCTCTCATCAAAACCGTATTCAACACTGAGAAATAGAGAGTTTGATTAATGGCTGCAGGCTCGGGCGCTGCAGCAGCGCGCCCCGGCAGCGTGTGACCAGCCAGCCCGGCTGTCCCCACCGGGGCTGTAACGCAGGGACGTGAGGTGACACGGCAGCGCCCGCAGCCCTCAGAAACGCAACCAGCAGGTCCACGCTCGGGCTTCGGGCGCGTCGAGGTCTGGCTCGGCTCCACTGAGCGCGTAAAACTGCTCTCGTCAGCGAACGCTGTTCTCAGTGAGGGCAAGTGTGTCGTCATCGCCGGACCTTCAGAGGGTCCCTCGCGAGGCACCAACCCGATGGTGCTGCTGCAGTAAGTCTGGGCGGTTTTTAGCAGCTTTTGCTACGCCACGAGTGCAGAACTAGGTTACTGGGTCAGAAGAGATTGCTAGAAGCAACCAGCTAGTTTTAAGTCCAAATGGCATCTCATTATTTCACATTTTCCTATTTCAGCTACTACTGAAATACGCAACTTTGAAATACCTCCGTTGTTAGGAAATTCTAACGGCAAAAGCAATCATCTCAGCCTTATTTTCTCTCCGCAACCAGTGCGGCAGTGACAAGCCTTACATCCTTATCAATCGACGGCAGCTGCTTACCTTGTGCATGACAATCTTCCGCTGAGCTGGTTCTGCCACATCGATCATCTTCTGTACCACGTAGTTGGCGTACTGATCTTTCATCATGGTGTATAAGGCACTGTGAGGGCCATCATTCATAGTGCACACCTCATCGATCAACATGGCACGCTCCGTACGGGAGGCGTGAGTAACGCATTTCTCCACCACGTTGCTGTAACAATACAAGAAGGACAACCTGTGAGCCTGCACCTTCTCTACTGGGCTTTTCATTCAATCCCAAAGAGACCTCTTATGCTTCTAGCAAGGGCAGACCATTTGTAAGAGACATATGTGCTGGCACAGAAGTTCAGCAATGTGAAACGGAAGAGCAGTCCAAGGAACTTGGGATCTGAATGGGAATTTGGGTAAAGGACCAGTTCAGGGTTTATGTCACCCAAATTTGTGCAACTCTACAATGATGCCGTATTGGAGAACAGCGTCTGTTCTCAGAGCGTGCCCATTAGAGAAGCAGATGAGTTGTTCTTTGTTTGTTTTTCTCAGTACTGGAGCTCAACAGGAACAGAGGTCCAAGGTTAGAACAACAGGGAAATGCTTATTCAGGAATGAAAGATCTTAGCAAAGGCAGAGGACTTCCAAAATTCCTGAATATATTAGATGACTAGTCTCTGCTCTCCAGAGAGCCAAGTTAAATAGGATAGATGAAAGGGGACGGAGAGTTTTGCTAGTCTTATCTTCTGCATCCCTGACTGAATCATAAAATCGCCAAGTGGTTTGCCACAACTAGTGCTCAGCTCAGGGGACATCCTACACTAATTAACGCTCCATCTGGAAGGAAGTTTAGAGAAAAAGAGCAAGGCAAGTCAGGGAGGCAGAACCTGAAATAACAACATTAAGACCACGCTCTTCTAATTCTTGTTAATGTTACACTTCCCTTGTGTCCGTAAATATTAAAGCACTATTTTACTAATCATGAAAAGGTGAGAATATTGAGCCTTTGAAGAGCTCAGCCTTCATGTTCAAATGGCTAGAAACACACACAAAAGGAATTTACAAATGTGGGAACTATTACTTCATCTTGACATTCACTAAGGTACCTGGATTTTGCTTCTACCCATGTGTAGCTCTGTAGCATCTGGACTAACAACCTCGGACTGCTGCAAATCCCCTAACAGGATACCATTATGCACGTGTCTCAAAAAGGACTGCAAGACTTAACATATAAAAAGCACAGATTCTTCTGTGAAAAGTGGGATGAAAAAGAATTGTTGCTACATTGATTTCCCAAGCTCCCTTGTGGCTTGACACAGCATCCCAGAGGCAGTGAAATGCTCTTATGGCATGTTGTTATCCCAAGGGATAGTGACCACTTAAAAAACACCAAAACAAAACAAAAAAACCCAACACACACAAAAACTCTTGGTCAAGTTCAGGAACTTGGATTAGAGCTACTCTTCCACATCTTCATCCTCCTTCATTACAAGTAAAACTTACCTTTTGCCAGTCATTCATCCCAGTTTACAAGCAGTTATAAATAGCACTCTGGTGTTAAGCAAAAAGTTATTTTCAGCTCCTTTCACCTTCCTACACCCCACCCCTGACTCTTCTGCAACTCTAGCATGTGTCCATGCTCCCACAGGGCGTGGAGACTTTAAGGAACAAATTCATACCTAGCAAATTTATGTTGACTCAACACGAGCACGTTGCCTCTAATTTCTGCTACAATCTTGCTCTTATCCTCAGGCCGACCATGTTCTAGTACATGCTGGATAACATAGTTCCCATACTGATCCTGTTTGAGAGACAGCAGAAGTGTGTGACAAAACGTGGACAGGAGCCATTAATATCAAACTAGTTCCCAATGCGCGTTAAGATTTACAAACTTGAACTAAACACTAATTAAAATATCTACTGTATAAATCATGTAAATACTTTCTACTTCTACAAAAACGTGCACTCTAGAGTTTTACCAGGAGGTAAAATACTACATCTTTGTATCAATTATAAAACTCAAAACAATTTCCTTGAACATGAAATGTCGATACTCTGCTTATTTCTAGTTTCTTTGCTTTCTCCAGGTTCAAACATACCAAATCACACGTCCTGGAGGGCTGCACCATGGTTCCAGCTACAGGAGACTGTCCTTACACAGGTTCATATTCTGAATGTGTGTATATGCAGATCACAAGATACATATTTTCCCCGTTCACAATACCAGAGGCATGACCCGATGCCTCACCTCCATGCCCAACCTCTTCCCACCTTCCACGTGCTAAATACGTGAACATACAGGGCAGGGTTCATTTGCTGTTATATCCATCGTGCCCCAACACCAGAATCCTAGAAAAACAAGTTCTCAGAAGGACTGCAAGGAAGAGGAAAGGCAGCCAGGAAGGGGGTGTGCATAAAAGCAACACATTCTAAGAACCCCAATCACTTGGCATTTTCTTTTCCTAGAAGCAATCAGCTCTTCGCATCAACTCCCTTACGATCTTACTTTTACTGTGACTTCTAGAGTGAAGCATTAGGACACGCACCCACTCAATACTTAAGATCCTTTTCAAAAAGGAAAATAGCTACAACTTTGATACAACTTTGTGAACTTTGCACATAGCCAAAACAATCGGTGGTGATGCATTTCTTGTCTGCCATGTTCCTTCCCATTCCTCCTCAGGAACAGAGTCCCTGTGTTCAGACGACCCCAGCAGCACTACAGCTGCATTCCCAAATAGGCTGCCAGGAGCTTTCCTAATACAAAGCGGTAACCGAGAAACATCTCACAGCACCCACGTTCCCCCTTCCCACACTGACCTGAACAAGCTGCTCGGTGTGTTGGTGAAGCTCCTCCAAGATGGGAAGGGTCTGCTCAGGAAGACAGTGCTCAAGGATCCTCTGGATCACACGACAGCCATATGGATGTGTAGACAACGCAAAAACCTGCGTTCAACAAAGACAGGCAAGCACAGGCAGCAACACATCTGTTAGTCTTTGTCAATCCTAGAAACCTTTCGGAATTACATGAACACATGGTGGTTTTTCCCAGGCACGGTAGGTGATGCCAGCTCGCAGCACGGCAGCTCCAGACAGCATAAACTGAAACTGGAAACATCTGTTCCCCACTGCCACAGGACTAACTGGGTGATCGCAGGCACATCACATCCCCACCTTCAGCTTCAGCCTCCCCATTCATGGAACAGGAAAACAAATGGTAAAGCCTCCTGATTAATAAAAAGAGCACTAGGACAGCCAAGCACTATTAGAAGCTGTGTTAAAACACTGTTTCAGAAGAATAAATCCAGCTACGTTTGCCAGCTACTTATTTTAAGCTATGTAAGAAATGGTATGAACCAAAAAGGTTAAATACGCTCAGCAAAGGATTTTCCTCAACTATTTGGATTTGTTTAAAATCCTTAACTGCGCTTAGGAGAAGTGACAACAAAGAACCTTCTTTCTCATTTCTAATGGATTACCAAATCTGTTGGTAAGAACATGACAGATTTTATTATTGCTGCACAGTTTTCTGTCTAAAGCACAAAGTCCTATTTGGTTGCTTAAAATTAACAAAAGTAGCAAATCCAAGCACTGTGTAAACTGTCAATTTAACTTCATTTTTAATAACTATTGAGTAAACTGTGCAGGAGAACAGGAATTGAAGTGCAATTAACTGCAGAAAAACAGGCTTGAGGTGAGAAGTTTAATCTTTCATATGAAAGTTCAGATGAAACTGGGACGGCTGGTCAAAGAAATGTCAATGCCATCAAGCAAGTTCCCAGAGGTATTTCTGCCTCGCCTAACTCCCTAGTGGAAGGTCCAAAGTTAAATTCTAACCAGGAAATCTGCTGAGCAAGTTTCCAGCTAGAATCCTGCTTGTTTTGACATAGCCAAGCAAGTCCCCACTTTCACAGCTGTTCCAGGAACAGCCAAACTAATAAAGCCTGGTTCCTGCTATAATAACCCCGGGCTACCCTCACATCCCTGTGGCAAAACCCTCAATACTTCAAAGTCTCCCTCCAAAGCCAATTAAGTTGAAGTTGGAAACGCCCAAACCAGTGCTTTTGTAATAGAAGACAGGCTGACTACAGGCAGAATAAAGCCAGCTACACAATTAATATCCAGCACATCGATTCAGGAGAGAATACCAAGAAAAAAAATGGGAAAATGAAGCACAAATAACTGCCCTTTTCTAGATGAAACTCATGGTTTTCCCCTGGTCCAAGACCCTTGGGAAACAGCAGTCCTCTAAGCCGTCCTCACAGGGAGGATCATAAGGAAACTTTACTATATCCATCACAAAACTCTGCTCACCACCTTTACTATGCAGATGGATTAATGAGAGACTTGTTTTCCCCTCCATCAGTCAAAAAATACTTGATGTTCCAGTAAAACGGATTTTTACAAGGATGCTTCACTGTGATATACCTGCACAAAAATGATAACAGAGACATGACCAAAGAGTTTCTAGGCTCCCTCACGTTGCTGCAGAAACCTTTCAACTGATGCTTGCTAAAATTCAAAGTATTTGAACAAGTTACAGCCGCTATCACGTTATTCAAAGCAACATAAAAGAATAAGAAAGAATAAGAGTCAGTATCTCGGTTAAGGACTTACCTGTCCCTTAAACGCATCAATGATAAACTGCAGGGACTGAGGCTGCACACACTCAATACACTTCTGCACCACGTGATTACCATTCTGGTCCTTCACACACTTCAGGACATGGCCATCCAACTCCCGTACCATCTCATTCTATTAGGAGGAGAGAAAGACAAACAGAAAGCACCACCAGGATTCACGGCTGGATAAATGCAAAGTTCCCACTGCTAAACCTGGTCAAGAATATGAAAGGTATGAAGGATGCACTGATGTATTTCAAACTGGAAGTTTTCCAGTGGCCAAGTGCTGAGATGAAGCCTGCTGTGCTACAGAAACCACCAAGAAAAATACTATTATGAAATGAAGATGAAGCATTCATTTCATTAAACACAAGTGTCCTCTTACATGTTAAGTATTCAAATTTAAGAAATTTTACTTATACACAACTTTACTGTGCATCCCCCATTCCCTCCTCTGCTCCCCTGAAAGAAATCTAAAATGCCCAAACTTCACAAACTTTTCAGGTCTCAGCTTCATATGTCACTAAAATGGGGTCAGCACTGGGATAAGAACTTGCTAGTATTTTACATAGGCAAGGTAATATTGTATGATAATTTAGGAAACCAAGAAGATAAGTTTTAGATATGACTAAAGTAACACACCCACAGGCTAAAAGATTCACAATCGGAAAACAGAGAATGACAGTTTTGGGGAATTTAATGACACTACAAAATTGGACGAGTTCAGGTCTGCAACTGACACAAACCCAGGCATGTCAGGAGTACAGCGTACTCAAAAATACCATTCTGGAAGGAGACAATTAGTAAATCCTTGGACCAGAAGTGCCAGAGTTTGGGCCATCACCCACCGCCCTGCTGACAAGTGTGTCAGCAGCTTAGCCCAGGCTCGACCCAAAGGGAACGTGCATTCCTAAAGCCTGCTCCAGTTTCTTCATTTAATAACCTATATTGAGATTCTTGTATTACAATTGCTAACACCTTTATTAGCTAGCTTGCCTAGCGTATTTTTCATCTTAATTCATCGTTCATAAAACCCTAGAGGAATTCCTTTATTAATGAGCTTTGAGCGGGACTCTGGCTATCATCCACATCTCTCCAATGCCAGGCCTGGCTCGACAGGAACTAGGAGCTCCTCGTACATCTCACTGCAGGAAAACAGAATATTGACCCACATATCAAAGCAGTGATATTTCAGCGAATATTGAAGGCAAAACTCTGGCACTGCTTCCTTCAAGGGATTTAAAAGTATCTTCTAATTCACTATCATTCTCAGTTTCCCCTACATACATCATCTGATTTCAGGGAGTTAACAGAGAACCAACACCGTTACAGTTAAGCGGAACACGGAGATAACAGGGAGACCCAAGAACAGTGTCACACACTTATCATGCACATAAAACGTAACAGACATGCCATAAACCAAACCAAAAGAACACCAGCCACAAGAGGAGGAACAGAAGGTCGCAGCTCAGGTCACCAAACGGCAAGGAACGTTCAACATCAAGAAGAAAGTTAAAATTGAAACTTACAATTACCTGCTGGTCTGGGGGAATAAACTCAAGGGCCTTCTGGATCACCCTACAGCCGTACATCTGCAGAGCCAGGGACAGAACATGCCCACGGATACGTTCTGCCAAGGCTAACTTCTGTTCCAGGCTGCCAAACTGGGAAGATGAAAACCAATCACTACAAGCACAAAAGCCTCACGTGGCCAAGCGGCAGAGCAGCCCTCCCACGCTGTCATGCTGAAGTGTTAAAGAAGAAACACTGTGCCTACTGAAAAGAAAGAAAATACCAACCACACCTCAATGGATGTGAACAGGCACAAGCCAGATGTCTGCTCTGTGTCTGCCACACATGCCTGACACACGTGAAACAAACTCCAGAGTCGAAGGTGCTGGAGCCAGCAGGGTGACATGCGCCAGCTCACTAACCCTTGACAGGATTGCTCTAAAATTACTGGATAAAAGAACCACCAAGGCTTGGTGGAGAAGGAACACACCAGTTTCAAGAAGGAGAAACAGGCATCTGCCCAACCTCCTGATATGAAAACACAACACTGTTTGTGGATGCTGTTCACTGGAAAAGTGTCTTTTGTTCCTAAATACGTGAGTACTGGCAGCTCAGCACAGCATCCTTGAAAAGTCTTGTTGGACCTATGTCTCCTGGATATGTTGCTGTTTATTCCTACACCTTTTGCATCTCAAAGCAAAGTGTTACTTTTCAGATGAATCTTTGAGTCCCACACCTCAGTCACCCCAACAGGAGTGATGCAGCAGCCTGTGGGGAGGAGATGACATCAGTGTTGATGTATCCATTGTTTTAGCCAAATAGCAGGGTTTCTACGAGCTCATCCAATACCTCAGGACAGCAGGCATCTGAGTAAGACTTGCAGGGGAATGCAGACTTACTTCAAAGAACTTCTGGATGACATAATTTCCAAATACATCGACCATCAACTGATAAGCTGCCTGGAGGATCTCGTTGAACACAAGCTGACGTTCTGCTGGGGTAGCACGCTCCAGTTTCAGCTGAATAAACCTGAAAAATAGGGCTGGTGTGATGCCTCTGGCACATATGCCCGCAATACATTTGTTAATACAAACCCATTCAAAAGCTTCATACACTGAGCTCTTACAAAACACAAATCTTTAAAATACAGTTGCCCTATCCAGCTATCTGAAACCTCGGGTGGTCGCAGCCACGAGGTCCATGGCCACACGTCATTGTCGGTACCCCAAAAATCTCCTCATTCCAAGCAAAGCAGATCTCAATAGAATAACACAGCAAGGTCCGCGTCCAGGCAGCTCTTTAAAATGACTTAAGCTACGCCAGTGGGACCAGCAAGCAAATTACAAAACAAGCAAGCTCCTCTTTAGAGAAAGGACTCCTGCTATCAGCATTTGTACCCAAACAATCTTTAAAAAGAAGGGTCAGAATGTTACACTACTTGGCTTTTCACACCTCCTTTTCCCTGTTCTGCCTCTTTGCTTCACGACGTGATGCAAATTGCAAACGACGCTGACTCAAAGTGCAGCTGTCCCAGAAAGCTTCCTATAGCGGAAGGTTTTTAATCCCACCTGGATCCATGCTGATCTTGGGAGAATTCCATGATGTGACCAGCAATCTCCCTCAGCTGTAAATTAGGGTACCGGTTGTTGCGAAAGTCTTCAAGCAGCCTGCTTCGGCCAGAGGGCATCACATCAGACATCCCATAGCGCAAGCGAGATGAAGGGAAGAGCGTACTGCTGGGGCTGAAGAGGCTGGAGGCACTGCTGGCACTGCGGTACTTGGCTTCAGCGCCCGGAGCAGCAGAGATGTAGCGGCCGCTCCCATTCGTGAGCCCTCCTGCAAGTCACCAAAACAAGGGTATTTCACAAAATGAAATAAAGTGGCCGAGGAATTCAGTTACAACCTGTGCATGCCATTTTACTTCTAATTACTCCTTTTGCATTGAGATGGGTTTCCGACATGGTTCAACTAGGAGGTATTCTCAACTAATCTAAAGTGAGCTGTCCCCAAAATAATTTAGATGGGGGCACGTTCAAGTGCAGTTCCTTAGCATGGAATTGTATTGTTAGGATCAGCTACAGACTCAGCATAGAACAGACTGGACAATTTCTGTTCCTCACTCTGTGTCAAAACTGTCTAAACCAGACAAACTGTCAATGCCACCACTTGCTAACTTGCTGTTTATAATTACCTTATCCTCCATCCTCAGTTTTTTTCCCACCTATCCTGCTGCCGTGCAAAGGACTGATTTAAAAGCAGCATACTGATGGTGGGGACAGAATTAAGAAAAAATTAGTTAAGAAAAAGGCAGCAAGAAACAAGTACAAACATTTTGGATATAAAAACCAAATCACTATTAGACAGGTAAATAACAATAAATTAAAAACAATAAATAAATTCTTTAAAAAATCCTGTGCTTTCACAAACGCCCTAAAGATTTTCATCCACATTAAGACAGCTGCCGAGTTACCCAGTAACAGGTATGGGGAATAGGTAATCCTTTATCATATAGTTAGCAAACTGCAAGCATTGATAGGAACCAACTTAAACCTTGCCTGTAATTTTTCAAAATTTGCTTCCGAGCTATGGCAGAGGACTCTTCCCTTTCTTGCAGGGCTCGGGATCCCTCTGCTGGTCAAAGACCGCAAGATGCCTTGAGCGACTGGTTTTTCCTGGGTGGGACAAAGTCCTCCCAAGAAAAATGTTCTTATCGCATGGAAACCTGCCACCTGAGAGGCCAACGTGGGGCAGCGAGGGCAAACCACCTGGAAAAAAGCAGCCTGCAAAGGTGGACGATCTTCAAGGCAAACATCAGTAGGGCTGTCTGCAAAGAGAACAGACCTTCTCCTGGCAGCCGTGCACATGAGTGTCTGAAATAAAAATATTAAATAAAAAAAAAAAAAGAAAAAAGAGCTGAGTGAACTGCACTCCTCTGCCATCAATGCCTGAAGGAAGCTCCCGTGCAGGAAACACTGTATGAGAATTAAGTGTCTGATAAAGGCCTAATTAAGTTTCCCTGTCTCTCAGCTGGGCAAACGTGTTCTGACTTCTCCAGAGCTGGTGCCAAACCTCGAGGAGAAGGAGACTCGAGAGCTTCTTGTTCACATCTCTTTCTTATGCTGCCTTGCCAATGGTGTGGCCATCATCTTCTCTATCTACCTACCTTCTCAATTGAGCAAGAACTCCAAAAAGTGACCAAGTGATATTCCTCACTGCTGGAAGGACCACGATATTCAAAGGAACAGTAAATCACCCAACGCTGTTGGGTTTCCTTTACCTGAGAGGTGATCTACTGTTCCTTTGAATATCGTGGTCCTTCCAGAATTACCACTTCTTTTTTGAAAGCCTGGAGCAAGTAAGAGTCATAGCACTAATGCACTGAAGTGGAAAACTAGTTCCTGATCATCTGCAAATGGCTGTAAGAGGAAAGGGTTTAGCACTCACAGAGTTATCACCTATGCCTTATCCCTTAGTTAAGAGGGAAAGCACAGTTTGTACAAAGGCTTCTCTGCCAGAGGTTTTCTGAGAAAAACCTTCTGATCTTTTTGGAGATTCAAAATAAACCACGAATTACTCCAGTTTTCTACCCGTTTCTCTCTCTTCTGATGGAGATGCTGACTGCACGTCTCCCCATGATGTTCAACATCGTACTGGAAATTAAAAGACCGTGTGGGGGACAGGTTTCCTAAATCAAGCAAGCGCTTCTGAAACCCACCTGTCAACCCCCAAAGGCCAGAAACCTTGGAGCACCTCAAGCTCCTTTATGCTAATGTGTGGCTGGGAATACAGTGACTTTGCCAGGTCCCAGACTTCAGGATCTTACCAATGACTAACAATGAAACAGCTCCTCGTTCAAGAGCCGCACACGGAGGCTGGAGGCTCCCAAAGCTCTTAGGGATGCTAGGATAGAATAAAGGGGCAAAAACGCCAAAGAAGGGACAGGACTCCTGCCAAGATGTTGGCACTGATCGTTTCTCCTGCGTCCTCAGCCACAACAAACTTCAAAAGGGGGTCTGCAAACCGTGTGCAGACATCCTATCGTGCCAACGCTACGCTGCCCGTGCAAAGCACTTGGCACCCACATATGACAGCAAACCAGTGCCGTATGCACTACACAGAGGTTGTATAGAAGGGACAGCTGTGGTGTGGTGCTGTCTCTGAACTTATCGACCATATTTGCTTAAAATCGTCTGGGATATGTCAGGGAAAATCTGTATCTGAGGAGGACAAAGTGCACAGACTCTATCCTGGAGTCTCCATCCTTGGAGTCTCTATCCTGGAGACTCAAGGTGGGCATGTTACTCAGACTCGCAGCGCGGCCATAACAACCAAGCGTTTCCTATTTTGAAACGCAAGTCATCCTCTCAGTGCGTGCTGGGACACTTGAGACAGACCTTGACCTGAAAGAATTACTGATTTCAGGGAAAGAAAATGACAATGAAAGGATGAGTCAAAACAAAAACACAGGGGAAGAAACACAAAGGCTGCTGTCTGAAGACAAAGCACTTCTTAAACAAGCTTCCAGGGGACCTTTATAAAGCCCACAAATTGCTCTGCAACGCAGGAGTTCCTGGTATGAGAAATGTCAGAACGATGGGAAAAAAAGGAAGATGAAAAGATGGCTCTGTGAGAAAGCAGGCGGAGAAGACGTCCCTGCTGCTCTCCCCTGTGGAGGGCTCAGCACAGAGGCACCAGCCAAGGGGACCCCACGCTGCCTCCCCGGGGCGGGGAAGGGCAGGACAGCAGCCCCCGAGACACCCCAGTGTCACTGCCCCGACCTGTCACCCCACGCAGCCCAGTGCCAGGGTGTGCCACCAGCCGCCCAGGGAGGTGCAGCCCTACAGGCCTCCCAGTTGGTCACAGCTAACTGGTTATCAACTCCCCAGCCAGTTTTCCCAAAGACCCTCTAATAAATTAAACTCCCACATGCGTGTATCAGCTTCCTCACACCGATCCTGCCTTTTAAATTACAGGCTGACTACAGTATGGGGCAGCTCTCTCCCAAGCGGCTCCTGCAAGAAAAATCATAAAATTAAAATAATTACTTATCTGCTGCAAATCCTGATCCCCATTCCAAACTGGGAAAACCCAGAGGTGGACACATTCAGCCCCAGGCTGCAGCGTGGTAAGTGTTTCTACTGGGACCATGCCAGCTGCACACACAAGGGCCAACAAAAATGGCTTGTGGCTCTACATGAACTGATGTGAAGTGTAACCTGGCCAAAATTAAATTTTATAATTTTTAAAAAAATGTATTTAGTAATTTATAATTCTATAATTTTAATCAATACTGAGGAAGAAGAGGGCCCCTGCTGCTTTAACACCCAAAGTGCATATTTATTTACAGTTGCTTTCTCCTAGCTATGCACAGCTGCATGTGTTGCATACACCTTTGAGTTTAAAGGATGTATTTAGCTTGGCCTTCCTCCCCCAGTAGTTCTTTTCGTAAAAACTGGCTGGATGGTTATTTCAGGCACTTGTGATTGCCCAGACATTTCACAAGGTCACTTTGCAACACCAGAAAAAAAACCTAGCTTGATAAATACACACCATTTTTCACAGCTATGAGCTTTCAGAAAGCCAGAAGAGCCTGAGCTGAATCTTTACATACAACACCAACCCAACAAATGATTGAATTGCGCATCCATGAGACATGGCAAAGTCAAACCCACAACTTACACTGCATTTAACCATAGATTTGCTGATTGCAAGTCAGATTTAATGCCATCTTCTTATGTCATTGTGTAACCCTGAAATCAAAGTTACTTAAGTGACTCCCCCAGGTTGTCTTTCCCCACATAACACAGTGGTAGGACGTGGTTCTAAATCAGACTGCTCTGATTTCCCTTTTAGCAAACAACACCTTTGGGTGTTCCCGTATGTCCTTTCATTTTTAGATATTTAGAAATACTCCGCGTCCTCTTTATCACAAACTACTACTGATATCATTCCCAAATAGAAAAGGAGTCAGCCTCAAGCTTCCTACAAGGAAAAACAATGCCTGTGCTGTTTTTATAGCATTAAAACTTATTTTATAACCAAAGGAAACTACAACCACATTCAACACTCTCTTCCATTGCAGGTGAAAGAGAAACTTAAAAAAATAAAATCACCTTTTACGGATTTCAAGGTGAAAACCACACAAATGCAGAGCTATTCTATATGAGGTTTTTCTTGCAGCATTACCAAACATGAAGTCAGTCACGGAGGAAACCTGGCTACAAGGAGAGGAATATTTTGTCAAGATGGGAAGACCCATGCTAACTGCTCTGGGGCACAACCCATTTATGTAAATGGTAACTCCTCTTTCTTGCCAGAGTTTGTTCTCAAACAAATTAACCTTTCTCTGATCCAGTTTTTAAGATTCATTCTTTTGTTTGCCTGCAGGGGCAACAGACTTTTTCTATTGCCAGATTTGGAATCTGGTTAGTCTTCAGCATTAATTTATTGTAGCTATTTAACTGTCAGCTTAAGGACTGTACAGCTGCATAAATAAAGCTAAAACCTCTTCCAATTCTATTAAAGCTCTGAACAAGGAAAGATGGTAAATCTACGCTTGATCGCAAAAAATCATATTTATTACTATTCCATGCTAAGCTTTAGCCAGCATCAAATTTATCACATGTGCATGTCATAAACATGATAAATACAGTATTTGATGAGTGCATATAAGCATGGAAAACCAAAAGTTTTGCTAAATCCAGACAGCTATGTGACAGAACCAAAACAAAGTGATTTTTTGAGCAAGTACTAAATTATCTGGTGCAGATGAAATGAATAACCTATCCTGTTTGTTTATGAGGCCTGGAAAGGAACACTTCATGAAGTTCAGATGAGCACTGCTTTATTATTTAATATTTGCTTTATTATATGTAAGAGCTCTGGGCCAACTAGAAGCTCTTCCAGAAGATGTACCTCACATAAAGTAATGCATCTTACCAAAATTAAGAAAGCCTCTCCTATGCACTAATGTGCTTTTGATAAGGCCGCATTGATGGGAAATTTTCAAAAGCAAACTTAACAAAATCCTCAGCTAAAAGCTAAGTACTGCTCCAGATGTTATTGCATATTTTGGTTAAATAAAGAAACTGTATTCTAAGCCCATTAATGTATCATTGAAAACTTAATGGGTATTTTAAAACGTGACAAGTTTAAGGATCAGCCCTACAGATCTATTTTATTCAAGGATAACAAACAATTGATGCTGTTACCGAGACCTGTGCAAGAAAAACAATTTATTTTTCAAACACTTGGAACATTATCCATAATTTAAAGATGAGGAAACACGAAGGCAATACAGAAACCTTCCTGTTTAACAGCTGAACTACTGCAAGAGACAAACACGTAACATAGGTGCTACAACTCCTTCTTCTGCAAAAGCAGGGACCCTGCCACAGGAATGAGAGCAGCGACTAGGCAGCAGGTATCTCGCCTACCCAGCAGTGGGGTGTTCACGTCTCTGCACCAAGGGAGAGCAGAGCAGTAAACTGCAGTGCTGGGACAGCGGCATTGTGGCTCTTACCCAGGTTTAAACTCGAAGATGATCCGTGTGAAGATAAGGAAGGTGGTGGAGTCTGAGAGTGGCCGGGTCCTTGGCTGGGCAGAGGCATTCCCACAGGTCCAGGAGAAGAGGAAAACCCAAGGCCATTATAAAAACTGTGTCCTATAGGTGTCAAACTGCTGGATGTCCTCTTGTACAGGTCACTGCTCCCTGTAAGGGAGTCTCGGCGGGAGCCACTGCCCGTGTTGGAGTTAGCAACTGAAACGAGGAAGAGAGGAAAATTGTGTGATGTCAACAAGCTGCCCAAGACAACTGGATAGCTGGAGAGCCGGTACGACGGACCTATCATCAACTTCATTGCACCAGGCTGTTGTTTTCCTAAGGGTGTTGCATGTGCCCAAATGAAATGCCTTAATTAAAACCATGTTGCTAATGATCAAGCAGAAATCCTCGATTTTAAAAACTAGCTTGAATCCTGTCCTTGCATTTATAGTTTTGTAGGTTTTATACTGATAGAAAACATTGAGAAACACAGCTCCAAAAATCTACAGGCAGAAAGATCAAGATGATAAAAATCTACCTAAAGGAAGCGACAGAATGAAACGACAGCAAACATGTTGGCTTTTGGAGACAAACACTTAACGTTTAGCTTCTGAACTTTCAGAAGAAGGTTTGTGTACTTCAAAGCTCTTTTCCCCTAAGCGTATCACTTAGTTTAACAAAAGATATTAGATTGCCCTGCAAGCATTGCCTCATATTTATTCTTTGGCCATTAGAGCTAAAACAAATCCAGCGTGAGATTTTATCTATTCATGTTTACTTAACAGCATGTACAGCTTCGTGTACATTTACTTGAAATCCTTGTGCTCACCTTTCATTATATTAGAAAATAGCTCCTGTTTGCACCAAGCTTTATTGAGATGGAAATCAGAATTCAATTTAATACATAAACCCAGTATTTTTTTGAAGAGTTGTCTTGACAGTCAAATACAAACCCTTTACATGCACTGTCAACTTGAGTGAAAAAAAATCAATTTTGCATTAAAATCTTGTTTAATAAATAGTGAAAGTGTTAACTGTAATGAACTAATCATTTTTCATGACTGCACAGAAGTTCTAGAAGCAACAGCCTCACATTTTTATTCATCGATTGAGGTAAAACAATTTTGTGCATCTTAGCATTGAGCAAACTAGTAATTGAGTTCAATTAGTTAAATAAACTGAAGTGAAAGCAGCGAATGCTGTGTTTACCTGAATCCGAGATGGTTCAAATTCTCAGGCTGGATTTAAGAAAAATATTTAGAATAACTTTTATTTAAAACTGTGATTTGATAAAGTGACAGTATGTCCCCCAGTCTTTTCTGATGGAGCAGGTTCAAAAGGCATGTTTTAACTTGCCCTTCACACTGATGAAAGCAGGAAAGTTCAGGACATAATTACTACCTCTGAGACTAAGCAATAATTAAAACAATTGTTCTACTTCAAAAAAACAAACCTGAGGAAAAAAAACCCAACCCACAGACATCTTTCTGGTTTGGTTTTATTCTGAAAAAAATCTTTGTCTCCAACGGCCTAACAAACAAATCAAAACAAACCATGTGTGTAATGTTTCTTGCAACCACAGTAAGTGACTTTTTTGGTGTATGATAGAAACAATTCCCAGAATAAAACATGGAAACCACCTCAGATCTGCTTTTTTAAAATCATGAAAAGTTACTTAGCCACTATTCTGAGGTAAGAGTTAGCACACGGACGGATACCACTCCGGAGCCAATTCCTGTTAGTCCAGTATCTCCACCGAGCACATGCGGGTAAAGACAAGGCAATTCAAAGCTGTTCAAAAACTTAATCCGTAGCAACAAGGGGATGACTGATAATGTGTATTACAAAACAAATTAACTACTTTGGTATTTCTAATACACCATCTACTAAAAGAAGTTTCACCAGAAAGCGCTGTTGATTTTGAAAGCCAAAGTAGTCCCTAAAAGAAAATTTCCATTTACCCTCAGAGGGCTGAAGAGGAGGGCTCAGCAGCTCGGTGCAGCAGGGCCAGCTCCAGCGGCTCACAGCCCGCTACCTGCATTTGGAGCCATCTGCTGCTCTCCTTTTTCCCCATGAAGAAGCTGCTGTTCTTACCTGCTGTCCCAAAGCCTCCCAGCGCAGACCCCAGCGTGGCACCGAGAGAGCTGCTGCTTCCGAACCCCAGGGAAGTGTTGGCAGGCTGGGCAGAGCCCTGAGAAAAGAGCGAGCTGCTCTGGGAATTGCTGCTGAGAGAGTTGTTGCCGTAAAACGAGCTGGATGCCAAGTTGTTGGTGGGCTGCTGCTGGGGCTGGGGCTGCGGCTGCTGAGTTCCTAGAGGGCGAAATGGTCCGTTTGTCGTTCCTGCCAGGCCACCCGCTGCACCGTTGGCCGAAGCTGCAGAAGCTGCAACCGCTAGAGAGAAAGTTATTGGAAGCACAGACTGAAAAATCCATTTTCGTAGCAGTTTTGGAAGTTAAAACTTAGCAGGTTCCTTTTATTTACTATAGATTTTTTTCTTTCCTCTCAAGATGAAAATCTCCCTTTCGCATCAAACCCAACATAAAGTCTCTTTACTTTATATCTGAGCTCCACAATTCTTGCACAGAGCCACTGAATACCAGCAATGCCTAGTTATTATTACTGCTGTTTGTATTATTAGAGCTACACGGATCAAACACACAAAAATGTTCCCTTCCTCCTAAGATCTAAGATTCAAATCAATACAACCACATACTTAGCAATGTTCAATTAAGAAACTCAAGTTTTGAAATAAGCAAAATTGTCCTTTAGCGCACAAAACGCAATCCTGCAGTGCTAAGAACATCAAAACCAAGTACTTTTGTTTTTCAGCCAGTTCCAAAGTAAAAGAAAAATCAAAATAAACAAGAGCTACAAGCAAACAATTAAAAGCCCCATTTCATAATCTGTTACTAGCACTGGCAAAGACTGCTTACACACACAAATTCTGGCTGAAAAATTGCTTTTAAGCCTTGAACTCCCAAAGAACCCTAATAAAACCCAAAACAACTCCTGGCAATGGCCAGGCGTGTAACATTTTACGCAAGGTGATCATCTGGGAGTTCTACACAGGCTAAAGCCTTTTATTATGTGGGAAACTAGATGCCAGCAGACAAATTTAAATAATTATCATGAAACTCTGCAAAATAATAGAGTTTATGCGGTGCTACCTCTCTGAGGCTGTTCTGGAGGCTCAGCCCACCGTGAGCACAGAGGACGTTCTCAACAACAATCCCCGCGACGGATCTCAGTGAGGGCAAGTGTGTCATCACTGCCAGCAGAGCCCAGAGGATTTCAGGTCCACCCTCCGCCGGGGACAGAGCAGATTTTCACTTGCCGGGGACTGGGACTCACCTGCTTGCGCCGCGGAGGAGCTGATGATGACTGGAGCGGGGGCTACCAGACGGACGGGGGCCCCCAGGCCGTTCCTGGCCCCTGCGTTCACCACGAGAGCACCGGTTTGGTCGTAGTAAGCAGCAGGAGCCAGCACTGGGTAACCTGAAGAGGCAAATTACAGGCGCACAGGTAAGGTAACAAGTAGCGCAACACACGGCAGATCAATTGTCTTCAGATGAGTACAGTGCAATAGGATTTTTAAAGGAAAATCTGAATGAAAAAAGAAAAAGCAACAACAGCTCTGCTTCTGAAGAAAAAAAAAAAGAAAAAATCCATATTAACAGTCTAGGACTTTACACTAGTAAGACTTTCAGGTAAAGACAACTTTTTTTCCCCTGAACCTACTATACTAGCATTGCCCTCCGTGTAAATTCAGTTATACAAATAAAAAACGGTCTTAAAATACAAAAGCACTATTTCTTTTCCCTTATAAGTACGACGAGTGCTTGGACTTTTCACATATGTGAACACGCTGCACTTCCAACTCTCCCACCGTATGCTGAAGTTGTTCAGTGTGCACACCCATGCAAACAAGACATGGAACTCAAAGTTACGTATTTTCGAAGGTATGCATCACAAAGCATTCATTAATATATATAAATAAAAACTCCTAAAACAGATATGCTGGTGATACACAAAGCAACAGATTTGCAGTAGTATATAGCTATTTAGGTACCTCGCTATATAATTCTACAGTTAAATAAAACTTTCAGGAAGAAAGTGAAGTGATTCTCCATGGTGGGCTCACAAAGAGTATTTGCTTTGCAAATATAACCCCCAAAACCCCAATAATGCAGATTTAAGGAAATCTGCAGATTACTTGAAAACATGCATGTTACAATTCACCCTGTAACTTAATACAGCAACATTCTTCATAAGCTATAAAAAAACCCCATGTAACAACCATGTGACACTGCCAGTGAAGAGACCTGAGGCTGAAATAATCTTGTTCTCTTAGGTTTGACCAGCAGGACATACTTCCACATTATTCAAAAAAATACTTACGTTTGCCCTTTGCCATTACAATAATATTCTGTATCAATAGAATTTCTACCACACAGCCTCATGGATCAGAGCTAAAATTCATACAGGAGTTCTTCTCTTGCAGAATTATAAATTACAATAAAACCCTGCTTCCTTTTATCCATTTTCTTTTCTTGTTTTTAAGCCACTAATGTTTGCCTGGAAGAAATTATAAAGGGGAAGTCCTTATGCTGTTGAAGTCAAGCACCTGGCAGGGATGGAAAGACAAGGCTAATGAATGGGACTAAGAGATCTCTGAAGTTTTAAAATAACGATCACATAAGCTAGCACAGAAAAATCTGAAAGGAATTTCCAACAGGAGCCATCAATTCTTTTCAGTACGCAAGCAACTAACGCACCCGTACAGCAATAAAGCTGATAACATTTGTTTTTATCTGTGACACAGAGACCTAAACCCTGATTTAACTTAAATGCTGCATAGGTGGATAGGTTCACATCTAACAGCCTCTCGAAAA
The DNA here is from genome assembly GCA_013400755.1 of Pelecanoides urinatrix. Lineage (NCBI taxonomy): Eukaryota > Metazoa > Chordata > Aves > Procellariiformes > Procellariidae > Pelecanoides > Pelecanoides urinatrix. The sequence goes on along the minus strand of VZTQ01009713.1, from coordinate 171,677 downwards.
TGCCTTCTATACCCACAGATTAAAACCGAAAAACAATAAAACCAAAATACTGCTGAACGCCAGGCAAACATGACACCACGCAGAGACGATGTAGTTTTCTTAGATCTCCCCGGGCACTGGAGAAGTTGCAGATCCCACGGAGCCCCTACCTGGCATCCCTGCCGCCAGCCCTTGTCCAAAGGCAAGGGCAGAATTGACGGCTGCAGCAGCCACCAGCGGATCCGTCTGCTGTCCCTGCTGGTTCTGATTTGGGGTCAAAGGACGCTGACTGGCTCCTCCACGGAGAACCTGGAGAAGATAGAGGAACATCCATCTGTTTATTTTGGGACCCAGGAGTAAGCCACCATCACCAGACACTTGCAGGAGCATCAGCACTGGTCTAGTTGAAGTTCTTGCACACAACGGCAGCTTTGTCACAATTAGCGTGTGACAATCCCTCCCCTTTGCTCAGGGCAACGCTGCCTTTGCCACCACAAGCCTTCACGCTACTACCATGGGTAAATGCAGAAGCCCCAATGTAAATAATACATCCCCTCTCAGGCTTACTGAGCATAATCTGGAAGCGCTTCATCATCTGGCCTCTTTCATTTCTTGATATACCTTCAATACTCATCCTTTGTTAGAAGTGTTTGCAAGCCACCTGCCCCATCCCAGATAACTTTTGGTCTCTGCCACAAAAGCGCTGTTGAAAGCCCACTTGAGCAGAAACCTTAAAAAGCCCAACTTAGGAGCTGGGGGCTGATGACACGAGGTGAGATGGGTTTTTCCAAGCCACCAGCCCCTGTAGAAAATAATGACCCAGTGACATGACACTTACTCATCAGAAATAATGACCAAAGATCACACACTGTCTTTTATATGTAGCTCTTGTGGTTTAAGCATATGTTGCCCTCAGAAGGGAAGATGGCAAACTGACCTTTCCTGTAATTACCTGTGACAGGCTTTGTTTGAAAAGCCTTTTACTCAAAGTGGCGATGAAGAGTCTGCACCCACTAGCGAGGTCAGCTTATTAAAGAAGCCATCCTTTGGCACTCAGCATGCCTTGCTGCAAAAAGTAACATCGTGCGTGTCACCCGATAACGTTATTAAAAGGAAAAAATGACTTTGTGCACTGAGGGACTGGGAGAGGATCCTGAAGTTAACCGATTTAGACGTGCATCCCAGAGTTTGCTATTGCTGTCAAGGCCTGAATGTGAGCTCTTCAGTGTAGGGAGTCTCAAGTTGCAGCTGCTCGGTAAGCACGCGCTGTGCAAGGGCACTGGACAGAATATACACGATGGATGGCAGGCTGCAGGAAATGAAATGTTGGCGGTTTTTATAAATACGCTATTAAGGTGTCGTAAACATCACAAATCAACTGTCCATAATCATCGCTCTAGGTTTTCAAAACATTTGCCTCAGCACTTCTTAGAAAAATTTCATCCAAAAAAATACACACTGTATTCTCTTACGGATGGAAGGTTTGCATTAAAAACAATACCCATGATCCCCACCCATGCCTGCTTCACAGTTATAAAAGTAATGAAAAATATTATAAAGGCTACTGATGACTGATATTTTTTATCTTAATAGCCTAAGCCTTTTTCAGAAGCTCCCTTAGCACATTCCCTCCTTACAGGGAAAGGCTCCCAGTTCGAATGCCGAAGCGTACAGGCTTTAACCCACTCCTAACGCCGTATTACCTGCGGGCACGGCCGCGTGCAGGAGATCTGCTGAACACGCTCCCGCCTGTGACCTGCCACGTGGGGAGGTTTGATGATTAACTTTGTCAGGAGCAAAGTGTTCTCTTGCTGATCACCCGTCCAGATCGTTGGTGTGAAACTTCACTATTTTTATTATCTGAAAAGGCCTTATAATAATACCAAACACTGTTTTTTGCTTTAGATTTCAGAGCAGAAGCTAATAAATTCAGCTGCCAATTGTCATCTTTTATAATTGCTATCTCAAACACACGAGGACCAGAAAGGAAGGCTTTGTGCTACGATGAGAAAGGAGCCACCCCACTTTTCGGTAGGGTAACGAACCCATTTTGTTTCCAAGCAGGAAGTACTGTGGGATAGAGGCCGATAAAACTGTATACAGCTTTATGTCAGGCAAGGACTAGCGCTTAACCAAATACTAGACAAACTAGCTGGGGTTGTGCCGAAGAGCCGGCCAGGTAACAGAAGCCCGAGTCCGCTTCTTGACACCCGTCCTACGGGCCCTTCCGAGGTCTGAAAGGAGAAAAGCAGAATATATCCAACCGTGTGTCCAAGGGGAATGAGAATCAAAACAAGGACGGTGGGATGCCTCCCATCCCTCTGGCATTTAACTTAATTACATAGGTTTAGCAACCATCAGTTTAGTCCGAAAGTTTGGATTTTGTTTTTAAATGCTGATTTAAATAGCATGTTAACAATTTGCGCTCCCATACAACTTTATAAAACGTTTAGGATAGCTTTTTGTAAAGGAAGAAAATCATTGTTGTCTATTAATTCTTGTACCAGTCTCTCAGTTTCCACCTTCTGCTCCAGTAGTTGCTAGATTCACATTTGTGTTGTCTGCATCAGAGGTACAACTATGATTAAATACCAGACCTTTAAAATGCTTACTTTACCTAACTGAAGTTAGGAAAATTAACCTAGTTAAACTCCAAGGGCGGGGGGGGACACCAAACCCACCAAAAAAAACCAAAAACCAAACAAACCACTGAACAAGAAATTACACAGTGATTCATCACAAAGATACATAAAAATTTTCAACAGAGGAAAAAGTACAGGCTATACAGTCCAATCTGCTGTCACTACCAAGGGATTAAGACACAAGAGGTGGATGGTGCAAACCCCACCAAGCACACATCATTTACAAAGTATGTAAGGAAAAACTTCCCCCTTAGCAGAACCCAGTGTGACCTCTTCATTGTTTTGTTTTGTTTTGTTTTTTTTTCAAAAAAGCAAATACCATTTAAACAACAGATACCTTTCTCAATATTCATGTCTAACACACTTAAAGGGGTAACAGCAGATCATATGAAAAAGCTTCACTAACTTCGTTAATTTTGGCCTTTTATGTGTCGAATTCTTCAAATTTTTGTGCAGACTAAAGCAAAACAGCTGCACAGTTCACCTTATAAAAATAGTAAATTCAGTGTTTTCTTCTCGCATTCATCTTTTGTCTCCAAGTCCTCACATGGATACCAAGTGCATTCATTCTGCTGTTATTTTGACTCCTTTAAACCTAGTCTTCATCAAAAAAAGCATCCTATCCTGGACAGCACCCTGAAGATAAGAACACACTTATTGACATTTACTATTTGACACACGTTTTCATCGTCTCCATGGCCTTCAAGTTGCAGTGATGGGCACAAAACCAGACTGCAAGATGATGATTTCCACTCGCACACCAATGGCATGTGTTTGTTACTGTGTCACTCAGCGGTGTTCCCAAACTGATGAGATGATTTGTTTTCCAAAGCATTACCACGCAATAATTCCCCAGCACAAACATACGTGCGCTATCCTCCATGTGCATGATGCAGAAATGACATTACAGAATGTATAGATGTTTCCCCTTTTTTTAAGAGAGGCTCTTCTCCTCAATTACAACTGTCAGGAGCAGTGAAAAAAAAATATGGATTCTTCAAAGCTGCTGTGTTCCCTGTAAATAACTTGACGTGCAAAGCATCCCACCCCTTACCTGTTGTTGGCCCTGCTGGGTTTGCTGAGTGGTCTGCTGATTTGCCGAATTAGTTGCAGCGGCAGCCGCGGCGGCTTGCTGCTGGAAGAGGCTGGCAGGATAAACTCCCCAGGGCGTAACTCCATAGTACTGGTGAGGAACAACTGCCGGACCTAAAACACAAAGGGAATCAGTAAGCTTCTGTAGCGTGACAAGCGTTACACAGCAAACCATCACCAAAAATACCTGCTCGTCATATTTGGTTTAACAAATCCTATTTCAAGTGATCTGCTTTAAATCCTTTGCAAATATGGAGGGATTCTGGCATTTGTATTAATAATTTTTAAAAAGCTTAGAAGTCAGACCTGAAATTTCATCTTTCTTGCTTTTACCTTATTGAATGAGGTTGAATTCTGCACCAGTGATCCTGCTGAAATTCCATGTTTTTGTTGTTGTGCCCTAATTTTATAGTGAAGGACCAAAACTTAATCTCTGACCAAGAGAGAAGGAAACTTGTTTAAGCACAGATATATACAAGTCTCTTCTATCTCAGCTGACATTCATAGCTCGATAACATCTATCATTTAGCTTCCCAATAAATTAAAAAAACCTCTTTGCATCTGGATAGCATCAATTCTCAAGTGTTTAAAATGTTATTTTTCTAGCCACTCAGTCCTACTTTGCATTTGCAAACCACCATAAAAGAGGCTTATGATCCCATATCTTTTCACATTCCTTCCTCCTCCAACTTAAGAGGCTTAAAAAAAACCTTGGAGAGCACCAGAAAAACCGTAACTTTTGAAGATTCGTTGTGTTTTATCAAGTCTCAGGACACCGCACACTTAATTTGGCAATAGCAGAATGGCAGCCTTTATCCTTAAATAATCTAGTTAGCACAACGCTGAGGAAGCGGCGAGTGCTCTGCGCTGACTGGTGGAGTCCCTCCCACCAAATAACACGTATGTGAATCCAATAATATTTTTTAATATGTCTGTTCTATATCTTTTGGAAAGGTCAGCAGAAAAGTAGAAGTATTTCCTTTGCTTTTCAAATACATCACCTCTCCCATGGGTTCCTTCCCCACAGTAGGAGTAACTGATGGCATGCTAGTCTTTTTAAGGTAAAGCGCCACAGTCGTATTTGACACTGTAGAATAAACAAGTCTTTAGTGAATTTGAAAAACACACTTGTTCTTATATGGAGTAAATATAGCTTCTATTTTAAGAGAGACGGTTAGCATTTGAGTTCTAACCAAGTCATTTTAGTACTGCTGTTAGTTATGTCTTACAGTAAGACCCTGCAAGAACAAGTGTAACGCACATAAAGACTGTGTTTGCCCCAAGAGACTTAAAAACTATTCCCCCAAAAATGAGGGATGACAGTACAAAGGGAGATGCAAAAAGACACAGCTGAGTGTAAGCTTGGGTATAACAAAGGGGGAAAAATCCAGGAAGTACTTTTTTCTTTTGGTTTTGTTTTTTGTACAGTAACATGTGTTTGTCTCAAATGAACTACTGCGTAACGCAAAAGCGATCCACTGCGCAGCAGTCTGGATCTCAGCCGGGATGAACTGCTGCTCCCGCAATCCATACTGCAGACTGTTGAGATTCAACAACACTTCAAGATATGCATGTCATATTTAATGTCAAATATTAAATTCATATTGCAAAAGTGTAATAGTTACTCTCCTTTATTACTTTGTTTTTAACCACTGTACTTTCCCCAAATTCAGGATGTTGTAGCGTCATTAACACACATGCCCAGCTCCATGTACAGCAAGGAAACGCTACAAGCAGCCTGTTGTCTACCACGAGGCACTTCAGCAATACGTGCTGAATAGTCGGATTTGTATCTCACACTAAAGCTCTGCCACAAAATCCACCCTTGCTGGATTTACTGCGTACCCTCAGTCAGAGAAGGTGACTTGTCTGTCTTACTCAGATTTGTCTTGGAGCAGCAAGCACTTGTTTCTTACCTTCTGACCTGGAAATTCATGAGCAGTGGTAGCTAAAATTAAAAAACCTGCAGAAAATGAATCAGTCACACAATGGTACTGCCTATCTTGACCTAAGTAGCTACAGACACATAGTTAATTGGTGGATTATAACTTGTTTATATTCAGTCAATGCAGATCAGACAGCAACTGCTAGGGTGTTTCTGCACTCAACAGGAAAATAGTTGCAACTGCTCCGTTTTATGCAATTAATTAGTCTGCGTTTGCCCTTAGGCTATTGGGAAGTTGCTGCAATACCCTTTATCTGGGCAAAATGTGGGCATCTCTCTGGGTTATTTTAATCTCAGTTCTAATTATCAAACAAACATAGTCTAGATGTTTTTTTTCCCTAGTTAGAGGTTGCTCATCAGATCTGCAAAAGCCTTAGGTGTTTAAAAGGAGACACAGTCTTTGAAGTTTGCAGGCAGCTGGGCTTTAAGGAGCTGCAAGTCTGGCTCAGCTCATTTGAGCACACGGTGAGGCTCATTATTGAACAGTGTTCTCAGTGAGGGCAAGTGTGTCATCATTGCCAGACTTATAAAAAACACACAGTGTCTCTTCAGGAGATATTGCACCTGCTTTCACACCTATTAAAGATACACATACATGAGAAAATAAAAGCCATTCTAGTGCCCTTGAAATCAAATATTCCCACTACTATGTCTTGCACATTGGCCACAGACACCCACAAATATTCCTTTCAAGAAACATTAGCAAAATGATCTGTAAGTGTGTTCATAACAAAATTTTTGCTTTTAACCTCAGCCTTCACACTCACATCTCTGTAAGCAGAAGCCATACCTGCTCGCTGCAGGAAAGCCAGCCCCCTCTTGCCCAGGATAAGGACTTAGTGACCACCAGCTTAAAGAGCCTCAAGAATGTCACATCTGAAAACACAAGGCTGCAAATAGCAACTTTATCAAATACTGTCGTCTTGTGAGCTGATCACTTCACCATTACCAGTACGGCAACCGCAGATATCCATGAAGTCGTGTGTTTTTAGGGATGGGGGTGAGAAATGGCTGAACTCAACGGCTCTGGTGCAGCCCCAGGCAAACCCTGCCGTGCAGCGCCGGGGCCAGCACAGATCCAGAGGAGAGGCACCCCGGCCTGACACCGTGCCCGAGCAGCTGGGTAGGAGCCTGCTGCACATGCTCCCCCAAACCCTGCTCCCAGGCGGTACGCACACGCATCCGTACCTGTCCCCAGCTCTGAGCTGGCTCTGCACGGGACACAGGTCAGCACCAAGTGAATGAGGCTTCTAAGAAACCCAAGCTTGAGAAGCACAGTGCAGACACATCCAAACCAACTTGACCGTCAGTCTAGGAGCACTGTGTTTCTCCTGTATGCAGATTATTCCAGCAACCACTTCTCTACACAGAACAAAAACACTTTTCTACCTGTAACACACCACCTCAGGGGGAATCAACATTTCCCAACTTGTCTTACAAAAGGCAAGATTTCTTTCTTTTTGGAGTGACATCTTTCTCAAATGATAGAAGGCAATTTCACAACACTTTTTAAAAACAGCAGTGTCTTCCCCACAGTTCAAATTCACAAGTGATTTTTTCTTGAGTCTAGGAAGCCCTTTCCTCTGCATTCAAATTTGTTCTTTAAAATGCTACTATTGTTGGGAAGAAAAGAGCATTTTCACAGGGCTGACAGTCTTACAATCATGAAAAAACTGCCATAACAGCAAAATCTTAATTGACAGGATTATCCCCGCCATAAAACACACACAAGTTTCCCCTCCGCTCTAAGAGTGGCTGTGAGCAATAAACTACCAACAACTCTAAACTCATTTCTTTCATCTCATAATCTTCTCCAAGTCCTCCCAATTTAACACTCCCACACACATCAGGGAAGCCTCCTGACTTTACACATAACTCTAAACCTCTCAATTGCCCCATGCCCCTTCAGTGCTGCACTCAGTCATTACAAAGAAAAGCCTTTCAAAACTGCTTGAGTCTAGACAGAAAAGATGCTTTTCCTAAAACAAACATCAACAAGGAGTGAAGTTTGTCATATTGGTCCCTAACAGCTAGAAATGGCAAAGACCAACGAGATGGATGAAGTAACTTGTATTTCTCAGTGGTGTAACTCTGTAAGTAGACTGCAGTGCATTACACATTCTTTTGTTTTGCTTTCAGGAGTCATAAAGTTTAAAAATTATTCAAGTAGAGATCCTGATGCCAAGTTTTGGGATGCTTTAGGTATCCTGGGGTATGTTATTTCCTAGTTCAAATTTATAAGGCCCCAATCAGATATTCAGGCAGCTCCAGCTTCAATACTGTTGAGAAAAAGGAAAAAAAAAAAAAGTTGTCGCAAACACACTTGTTGTTTCCTAGAAATCTGGCAGCAGTTACATGTGGTCTTTCTATAAAATCATGACGCTGACCTCCTGCTCCACTGAACTTCAGTGTGTTACCGAAGACTGAGCACTAGCTTTAGAAGCACTAAGGTGACGCAAAAAGGCCAACCAGAATCTTCTTTTTATAGTATTCGCTTACAAAGCATCTCTTCTGACTGTAACTGGAATTGCTAGTGCTTTAGCACCTCTTCCCCGCTAAGTCCTGACTGAAGCTTCCTACTTATATTTGCCACCAACAGTTCAGATCATTCATTCACTGCCACACATTCATCATCACATGATAGTTTATCGACTCCTGGACTATTAGAAATATCCTTGTACTCTAGCTCTTGGCTTTCTTCCATTTAATCACGGCATCATTTGTTGGCCAACAACATGCTGTTACCTAAACTTAATCTTGCATTGTTATTATGCAATCAGCATACAAAATTCACAGCAGCCAAAAAGTCCAAAGCCCACATCTTCAAATTATAATCTTGATTCTTTACATACTTCTATAGGATCCATTAAAAATGCCATCCAACTCAGTAACAGTTGCTGAAATCCCATTTCAGAGCTTGACCTGATACTGGCCTCAAAGCTTAAAAGCTAAGCAGCGGTTACATAAGAGCTGTTAAACACGCCGAAAAGTCACGTACCAAACCACAACGCTGTTTGGCAGAGCGCTATATTCACGTACAACCAGTGTTCAATGGTTTTGATTTGATACAAGCTATCCCACAGCGGAAGAGATTTGCAGTGAGTATACCAGTTGTAAATGGAGTGTGGCAACAGAGTACAGGCTCCACTAAAAATCACCACTACTCTGAACTAAGCAGTTTTTACTTAAAATGTAGAAAGCTTCCTTTCCCGGTGGCTCACGGAAAGAAAAGCATGATTATAAAAATGTTTTTCTGAAAGTACATTCTTCCTTTGTCCTCAATGCTTAGGCAAGAACTTTATGGCATACGCAGCAAAAGTTCAACGCACGATGTGTTCCTCACACTGCGTGATAAGCTGTTTTACCGAGCTGTCATCTCAAGATACAACAATTTTGGCTATGACAGTTGGCAAGAATTTGGAAACTGTATACGAACGTTTGGGAGAAAGATCTTGCACAAAGACAAGAGCCACCATCTTTGCTTGCCATCTGGAAAACTGCATATTCATAGTATAAGCCTCACAGCAGATATGGGATGTTTTTACCTAGAGAACCTAAAAGGCATAAATTCTTAACAGACTTCAGCAAAACGGAAAGATAACATTTACAGGATGCACTACAGTACGTCAAGCTAAACAACTACGAGATACCACTTTCCTGGCAGGAAAACACATCCTCCATCTTTCTAGCATTTATTAAGTATATTTTCAAAGGTATCTCTCACTACTGTCAGTTACCAAAAAACCCCAAACATGTAGCAACATTTATGTCTGCAAGTGTTTCATTTCAGATTTGCTCTGGTTGTTTATCCTCAACAGAAAGAGAGCCCATAGCAAGTGTTATACAAGAATTATCACATTTAATCTACAAAAAATGGGCTTTCCAAGACAAATTCTGTTTCAACTCACTGATATACAATTATCTCGCCACAGAAATCACAATATACTAATATTCAATTTCCACAATCACAGACTGAAGAGCAGTTTTGGTACTGAAAATGGTCACGAATACACAGACAACTGGAATCATCTCACCTAATGTCGCAGCTGCTGCAAGTCCGGCTGCGTACGGATCTGTTCCCGGTGGAGCGGCACTGATGATGTACGGATTGGGGACAAAGGCAGCAGGAGCTAAACCTGCTGAAAACATACCTGTCAGTAAAAACAAACTTAACTAGAACTGAAGCCCTACCAAAATACCTCTGGCTACCTGGCTGGCGAACACAAAAGCTCAGGTTGCTTTAGTATTTGCAAGCTTTTTTACAGGTTGTTTTTTGTAGGGAGTGAGCAACGACTGCATTTCCCAGAGTCTTAATAGAACAGAGGGTATAATTTACATGGAAGAAACCTAATTCCAAGGATGCAATGCCCCATAAGGAAAGCTGAAGTGGTAGAATACTCTATATACAATACCCATACTTGCTCAGGTACCTCTGCAGTGCAGACACACCCTTACTGTTTAGGTGATTATTAACACCAACTAGATATTAACATTAGCTAATTGCTTGTTACTATTCTATATTTTCTATAGCAAGTTGATCAAGAACTCATTTACCCTACTTTCTGAGTTCCATGCCTACTACACAATACCAGTATGTCAATTAATTAGTTTGGAGGGAGCTCAGGAGTGTACAGGCAACATCGCAGGGCACTGTCACTGCCATGTAGGCATTACCTTCCTCTGCAAGGCAACCGTTTAATCATTAGAGAAATTACCAGTGGGCGGGAGGGGGGCGTGGAGGGGAGGTGAAGGTGAAGGGGAGTAAGTTAAAAAGCTAAATAATTTTAATTCAGGTCTATCCCTGAACTCCAATAAGCATACAAGTACAGTGCACAGAGCCGGCAGAGTCCCAACACACTTGTACTGGGCTTTCGGGCAGGAACAACCACCACTTAAATTGCTTATTGTGCTAAAAACACTTAACTCTAAGATAGTTTAACTCCAATCATCCATGAGCTTCTATAGTCCTCCTGTTTTGCTATGCACAGGATTAAGTGCTTTCTTTGCAGTTAATCTATACTGTTTCAATAATATAAATCATGTGTTTGCATGAATTACATCTTTAAGTTAAAGTCAAACCCCAGGCACCTGAACCACAGGAAGCACATTCAGGTGTATATTGAACTGTGCATTTTTCCCTCGCTTCACTGTGCCACTCACCCCAATTCATGCCTCACTCAGAGCAAGCAAGTACTTCAAAACGCTCTCATTACTGACCAGCACTCTCAGCAAGGGTAAGAGCGTCATTCCTGCCAGACATGAATGCTCTAGAGCTTTTAAAGTGCGCAAGAGATACCTCCAGAATTTTTCAAGTAAATCTTCAAACAATATACTTCTGCTTGCCTGTCGATTACCAGTTGCAAAAACATATTTAGGATTCTCTAAAACTTACAAATCCTTTTTCCCTGCTATTTTCCCAACATATTCTGAGGACTAAGAGAAGTCCAGTAAAACGTAATGTATTAAATGCAAGACTTACCTATGTGAGGCTGATGGGCAGCTGCCAATGCGTACTGCTGCTGCTGCGCTGCTGTTAGTTGTTGAACAGCAAGTGCATTCGGTCTTTGGAACAACTGAAGGAACAAAAGCACAAATATGGTCCTTTACTCATGCACAAAAAGCATTCTCTTATTTCCTTTTAAAGCAATTCCTTTACACTAGATTTATTTTCACAACTACAGACGCTCCTCTCTAAAGGGAAACATTTCAAAAGGAACTGAAAAAACCAAACCCCTTTGAAATCAATTGCCCATGATAATCCACCTGGAGGAAAAAAAAAGTATTTCTGAAGTACAGCTAAACCACAGCCAGCATTTTCTATGCTGTCCTCAGCACAATGCCTGAAAGCCACTTTTTTCCCCCAACTCCTCAAACACACAGCCCCGAACCGCAGCCTGTGGATCACTCGTAGCTGCCATGAGCAGTTCCAGACCTTGAACGACACTGAGTACAGTGAAACCGCAGCTACACCAGTGGACAACCCGTGCGAGTCTCTGAAGTGGCAAGCGGGACGGCAGGCGGACTGCGGAGCGAGCTGTGGGAGAGATGATACACTTGAGATGGCTTCAGAGCCAGCTGAAGAGCCGTCAGATGGGATGCCAGCCTCGGGAGCTCACGAAACCCTGGACAAAATGCTTCCTCTACCTGCCAGCCTTCCATCTCCAGCATCTCCTGCGTGAATCCAGGCAAGGAGTGTAAATTCTTCTTTGACCACAGACAGAAACCAGACCTGGGACTTCTTGGTTAAGTCATCCAAAGTATATACAAGTTTGCCAGCTTATAGCTTACTACAATCTTAGGGAGCAATGGGCAGTGTTATTGAGAACAGTCATTCTCAATAAGAAAAAAAAGAGAGGATTACATTAGCCTTTAAAGAAAAAGTATTTTTGCTTAGGGTTTCTTTTTTTTCATTCATCCAAGTCCTTACACTAAGCTTACTTCCCCAGCTTCCTTTGCCAGAGTAGATGCCTCTACCTAAGTGAAACACTCCCTGAACCAATCCATTAACAGACCATCACTCAGCTCTAATTAAAACATTTAAGAATACACAAGCTGAATAGCCACTCTGAAGCTATCCAGAAGCAATGTTCATCCCCACTTACTTCCAAAAGTGATCATTTCTGAGGTGTGAACAACTTCACAAACCGCTGTGATAAATGTTTTCTCTCCCCACTGACTTGGAAAAAAATAGTCCTAAATGCTATACAATTTTCACACCTATTATCTCTGCCCTCCTTTCAGACAAGACAAGTGAGCTACTTCAGCTGTCAGAAGCAGCAATAATAATTCTGCCCAAATTTTTGGCAGAAACGTACAACCTTCAAGAAGCAGCACGGAATCATTTAGAAAATTAGGGTTTTTTTTTTTTAATAGACAAAAATTGGAGTTGGTTCTCCTGAGAGCAGTATGAGCAACTGCGCTGTTTAGGCAGAAAATCTGAAAGAAAGATAGGTGATAGCCTACCTCTATTCTCTTCTCTTCTTACAAGTTCGGAAGGAAAAAAAAAAACATGTAAGGGATTAGTATCAGATTTAAGATGTACTGAGTACCTAGGGGGTCCAGAATTTATCTTCCATGTGCCAAAAACCTAGTCACAACTGTTTTCCCCAAAGATTGCTCACCCCTTAAGATGTTGGGGCCCCTGCATATATCTAAGGGGTATCATAAAGCTGCTTATGGAGAAACATATCAAATTCACAGGTACTTTATTACCTCCCTGGGCCTAACACCAGGAGGGCCATAACACACTCCTAGCAGTCTTTATGCAAAAAACACCTTTTTGTTTTTTCTTTCTATCTTTTTTTAAAGACATCATTCAACAATACTTCATGCTTACACAAAGTTGAGTGTTTATAAGGGGTTTAATCTTTGCTAATATACCATCTGTCATTAGTAGCTGGATCAAATGCTCCACGGACATCTTTTAGTTTAAAAAAGCAAGGACGTCATGGACAACGTGAATGGAATGAGGGATACTGGCTCTGTAGGAGTCTCCAGCAACATCTCGTTCACTGATCAGCATCAACAGACACGGAAAAAAAAAGCTTCACTGCTGGGTAGAGATACATCTAGAACACACATCCTTGGTTTTGTGGTCTACTTTTATACTGAGTTCAGCAATCCAATATTTTAGCTTTCTTCAGCTGCAAACCCTTCACCAAAATCTTTAATTTTCATATTGTTTTGCATCCCTGGGATCCATTTTTCCAGTCTGCTAATGTGTATTCTGCCAAGGCAAACAGCAAAGGAAAAGCCTAGATTATTAGTTGCCTGTCTTAAGGGCAAAAAAGCACTTATCTTCTCGGAAGATACCTTCTCTTTTGCTCAGTTTACATGTGTGACGACTGCCACACCTGCCAAATGCATCTCAATGATCCATTTTTAAATTAGAAGTACTAGCAGAAAAAGAATACACAGCTACTCAAAGCATGAATATTTCACCTGTGCTGTTGTATTTTTTTTGTTGTCTGCTTGCTCTCTCTCCCCCTCCTGTGAGCACAGCTGATGACTGCTAAATTTCACTTCCAGACAGACATTCAAGTACCCACACCAGCTTTGTGCATTTTTCTTTTGCTGAAATCAAGCCCCAGTATCCACAATGCTCTGCAAATGGCTGCTGTCAGCAGCTGGTAAGAGTTTACCTAAAGACTCAAAGAGGGAGATTGAAAGATGCTCCTTTACCTGAAACTACTGGTATTACAGAAGGGAGGAATAAGAAACAGAGTGGCTGGGCAGAGTCCTTTCGTCTGCTCAAGAAAGTCACCGAGAGTATGTCTGCATCTTCAAGTCAAAGAAACCTAAAGACGTAGCTCCAACTTAGTGATGCTTACTTCCTCAGACAACATTCTTGAGCTCTTTAAAACCACATGCAAACGTTCTGCATTCCCACTGTGCTGCAAGCATGAGGAAGGGCTGGATTCCTTCCACCTGCAGCAGACCTCCTCTCAAATCTTTATGGAGTTTCCCCTCCAAAGGAAGGTCAGATCAATGTTGGTATCTAAGCCATGCACTCGGGCAGCGACTCAAATCAGCGACCTCTCCCTCTGCCCGCTTCAAATTGCGGTTTCTGCAAGCCTGCAAACCCAGACTCTGCTTACCTGGAAGAAACTCAGTTTGAACAGCTAAAACTTTTCGCAGCTGCAGATTTGATACTGCCTGTAGCATACGCAAGGAAGCAGAGCCAACAAAACCGATCACAGTTTCAGGCTTTACTTAGCCACATAAGCCCCTACACCACATGAGCTCTGGGAATCATCAACTCTACGTGTTTCGGAAGGGTTATTAAAGCCGCAATGCACTGTCCCCATCTGCTGACAGCAAAGACCTATATTCCAAAATGCAAAGAGCAAAAAGTAAAAACTCCAAAACCAGCTTTTCGTCATCTCATTTGAAAACCAACTGGATATGTTACTAAGGTTAAACTACGTAGCAGTATTAAATTGTGATCTCCAGTATCTGGAAAAAGGAAAAGAAACCTCTTCTAACAGGAGTATTAACTGGAATTTACAAAGTGAGGCTGAAGTTATAAAAATGTACGCACGGAGCATCTTAGCCTATTAGAAATCACATTCAGAGTGAAAACCTACAAACTACTGACAGAGTTTCGGAGTTCAGTAAGATCACCCGACATTTCAGAAAGCGAGGCTGTTTTCCTCTCTCACACGTGCACACAAATGAAGTATCATTTACAACACGTGGGGGAGTTCATCGAGGGAATTCCAAGAAACCAGAACATCGCAGTCTGTATTATACAATTATGGGAACACTGTAAGATTAGATTTCTGTAAGCTAGTTTCTTCTGCAATATAAACATCTGACATCTCTAATCAGATTACACGTGCTTAAGACCTTCCCTTCTTAATATTGCTTTTAGCTGTACTTGCTTGTAATCCCTTCAAAGTATATGAAGCTTCCCAACAGACCGAGAAAGACACTTTTACAGATGAGATCCTTTTGTTCAGGACATATTTCCTTCTGACAACCGAATGGAAGAGACAGATTTCTTTCATACAGGCTATAACTGGCAGACAGCGAATACCAAGAAACACTGGCTGCTGGGTATCACATATTAAAAAAACCAGGCACAACTCCAAGACAAGATACATTGCATTTACACAAATATGCACTGAGAGGTCACACTTGGCAGAAGAGTGAATCCTTATCTTTAATACTGCACTTATGCTTACAAAAGCCTGTCATTTGCGTTTACTGTCGGTGTAAGCAGCTATTGCAACAAAGCTGAAACTAAAATAACAGTTCTTATTAAACAGCCTGGCCTGCTTATTCTCAGCATGACCTGGGTGGGAGCGAAGCACGCCAGAGCGCGCGGGTGGGCAGGCAGCTGTGCGCACAGCGCCAGCACCTCCCGCTGCCCACCAAAATTCGCAGTGCAGAGAGTCGAGAGAGAACTGCAGCCTCGCAGGCAACCCAGCAGAAAGTTTTAAGCACGATTACATGGAGATGACATCAGCTCTACGTGGATACTACCCATCCACTTCATACAAAGAAGAAAAACCCAGGCTTGTCTCCAGAGCCGGCCAGAGCCAGAGCCAGAGCGCCGTACTGCAATCACTTCTGAAATCAGCAACTTTCCAGGTCGGCCTTACTTCAACAGTTTTTATTTCCACTAGCTAGGAGGAAGACGTGCCAAATTTTAAATCCTATTTTTAAAGGCCGGAAGAAATAAATGAAAATTACTTGAACTTGTAAATGAGCCTTAATTTAAATAAAATACACTAACAGACAAAATACAAGTTACAGGCTCCACATTCCTGCAGTTATTTTCCCATATCTAAACGTTCCTTAAAAAGCAGTTCAATCATTTAGCTCTAACATATTGTTTCAAAAAAATACACACGTTTCATTGTTTGAAAGTAATTCTTGCATTCAAGGTCCTACATCAGAGTAAGACAAAGACTTGAAACTAGTTTCCCCCCCCCCTTTTTGAACTATACAGCAGCTATTTAGTTTAATCATTAAAAAATTTTCCCTCATTAACCTCCCAAACATGCTATATAATAAAACAACCGATTAAGCTATAACACAGATATTTACATTGCTTTTAAAGACTATGTAACTCTCCGAAGGTGGGCCTTTAGCACAAACTTGGCAACGGCCTTTCCTCAATACAGACTGCCAGCAGGCTTTTTTGCTAAAAAAGATCAGATATTTCAGGAAACCCAGGGCTAGGTACATACTCTTGCAATCAGCTACAACAAAGGATTTTATTCTTCTTTGAGGGATATCATAGTTACAAAAGGAAGGCAATAAAAGTTTACAATCGTTACCCAAACTAGCAGGAACAGGAGTGGATTACGAGTTGATCGTTGGATCTAGGCCCAGCATTCAAGAGAAGCCAACAGCAAAGCAAGGACTTGTGTTACTTGTCCGGGATGAGAAGCTTGGGCCGCTTGCGTGGGAGAAAGGTCAAACAAACCCGCTGGGCTGAGATAAAGTTTTGTAGTATTGGACTCTGACCTCAGGTTTTAAACCATGCTCAGGTAGGAGCAAGCCGGTTTAAACCCATTATTCCTTCAGTCCGCTCGGGTTCGGTACGGCAGAGATCCCAAAGCAGGGCTGCAACACCGAGGCTGAGCAGTCATTTGACCTTTAAGGGCTCGAGGGTGGGTTGGTTTTTTGTTTAGCAGTTTTTACCAATTTAAAGCTCTTCTCCAACGCAAACTCGCTCAAGCTAAAAATGATTAATACGCAGAAACGTGCTGTTGATAAGGTCCTGTAACAAACAGCAGTTAAGACTGCTGTTCAGATGGCCTTGTTAAGTAGATCTCCTGCATTGAGCTCCCAAGGAGGGCACATGCAGCACTCTACTAGCATAGAGATGATGAAACCATTCCAAGTCTTCCTCCGTCCCTCTCCCCAAGACAAGAGCCTGAGCTCATGCTAACCCCACGATGACTCTCCTGGAGGAACTGGAGCGGTAGGACAGGACCAACGGCCAACACTTTACCTGCTGTTGGGAATTGTAATCGAAGAGCCCCACGGTGGCTGCGGCCGAGTCCACAGGTACTTGGGTGCCAGAATAATCAAACTGAAGAGGCTCCATGCCAACGTGCTCCATGGGATCCAGAGGGACACTCTGGGACTCGATGTTGGAGAAATCTTCCACCGGCTTGGCACCATTAGTACTCGCCAGCTGGGCTAAGCCCTCTGATCCGTTCTGATTTGGACCCAGAAGATCCACCTCACTAGCAGAGTTCTGGCAATTACCAGGTGTACGGCTACGCAGAAAGAGAAGATACTCGTCACTAAGCACGTCCATTTGATGCTATGTCACACAGCATTGATTAACAGCAACAGACACTAGTACTCACCAGAACTGCTTGTAGATGTTGTGATAAAGGGGAAAAAACATAAAAGGAGGGTCTGAAATAGTTCCCTAAATGAATTGGAAGAAACAACTTATGTATTTAAAAAAAAAAAAAAAACAAAAAACAAAAAACCCCCCAAAAAACCACATCCCCAAACAAAAAACCCACCCACAAAACCCCCAGTCCCCCTGCCTCAAAGATCTGTTACAGTACAAGTGTAAAAAAATTCAGTGTCTTTTTTCTCCTCAATTGAGAGAGTCAGTCATAACAAGACAGGATTTCAGAAATGCCAAAGTTATTTTTTCATAAAGCTATTAGGTAATTATTAACCATGTAACGCTCTGGCACTGTATCTCACTTGAAACCTTTCTAAAGTAGCTGCCATGGTTTCCCAATTACCTAACACAGGCACTGGACTCAAGTAGGAAATGGCTCATCTCCATGCGAGGGCCAGCAGTATGCGCCTCACAGCACATTTGTTTTGCTTTTACAGTTTTCCTATACATCAACACAAGGCACAGCAAGTAGGTAAGCTAGCAAGAAATACAAATGCATTGATTACATCAATAGCCACTATTTCAGAAGGCTTTAACCTCTTGAGAGCTACAAGGAACAAGTCCAAAACCCCAGCTATAATTTAGACTAGTATATAAGCAGAGTCAACATCTTCAGTTGGTATTTCCATAGGAATCCCACACAGAGTAATTAAAAACAGGTGTGAAAATAAATCAAGATTAAGTAACATTTTTTGTTATCCTCCACCTTCTCACAGTGCTTCCCTGCACACATTATAACATCCTTCTGACACTGTTTCAATGAGTCAAAGGCTTTTTCACCACAGCATGGAAAATCTTTCAAAAAATGCTAAGTGTGACACTGATTAATTATTAACTAATGGTGCACGTACCTGAAGTCTTTGACATCTGCGTCGATTCCATTCTGCACAGGCAAACCATTTGTTTTATCTATCACATCCCCCTCCTCCTTCAGATCTCCTAATTTATCGCCATCAAATGTGCCCTTATTTTTCTTATCCCCTTTGTCATTCTCATCATTCTCTGCATCCCTTGGCCCCTAGGCAAAAGAGACATTATTTTAATAGGCTTAGTTTTCAGTTCAATTTTACTTTTATTCCAAGATGGTAATAAATCAAAGAAACATGTCACAATAAAGTAAGTCACTTGCAAACATTAGTTCTTACAAATAAAAATGTAAAAAAGCAAAATAGTCAATCATAATCGAAGAAATAAGGGAATTAGGTCTTACTCTTCCAAGAGAAAAGTTTTATCTATCTATTCAATTTCTTCCAGTAGTTCAGGGTCTGTTTCTATAGGCTCTAAAAATCCCACCCCAAAATAATTTTAAAGAATACTTATCCAAATCGTCTTTCTAGATGAGACTTGGGCACTTCAAAATTAACTCAGGAACTTTGAAAAATGACAGCATGTACCAAAAGAGCACAAACTGAATTAGCGCCTCTCCAAAAGTCACTGTGTCTGTGTCAAAGATGCAATAATTGACTGGATAAGTGCAAATATTTGAGCAGAACAGGATCACCTCGTTTTTGGGGGGCATTACTGTGATTTGCACAGTGAATTCCAAGGTATGGCTCATTTAAGAGCACTCAAGTCAATCACTAGCTCAATCACTAGTTCATGTAATCCTAAAGCACATTTTCGAGGGGAGGAGGAAAAAAAAAAAAAAAAAAAAGGACTTCTGTTCTGTTGAGCATTTTATGAGTGGTATTACATCAGCAGCATTTCTGCCCTTGATGTCTGCATTTTATTTCACTTGTGAGAAGAATAAAGGGTGATTATGCCAGGAGTAGAGTTTTGAACAACAAAAGGGAGAGGAAAAACAACATAATTTATGATAAAAAACAGCAAGGGGCATATAAACATATTTATCAGAGACAGCTTTGGTGCTGTCACACAGACAGACATTCAAACACTGTCTTCCACTTCGTTTGAGGGAAAAGTACTATGTACATAACAGGGCATTTGAACCCTGTATCAACTAAATCTTTTTTCCATTCTCTCTAATTGGAGGGGGGGATTCCCGCCCCCCCATATTTAGAAAAAAAGATTGTTTTAAAAGTGATCATCCTCTGGTGCTGCTTCTTAAAGAAAATAAAATCGTGGTTCCTTAATATTAAAGAGCAGACTTGGAAGTGCCAATTGTAAATAGAAATTTGGAGCGCGATTCTCACCCAACACAATGTGATATTCACCAGTGAGACCCTTCGTTTCAGAAGTGGCATCCTGACTATCAATGCTGTGGAGCAGACACCTCTCTAAGCCCTAATTCGGATGACAAATTGGCTCCTTCCACTGATTGTTCATATCTCAAAAATCATCTTTCTAAGGCTCAGGGTTCAACAAGGTTATCAGGTGCCCACTAATGAGGGACAAAAATAAGAGAATGGATGAAGAAAACCACAAATCAGCTCCCTGAAGAGATGAGCACAGGAGTCTAACAGTAACAAACCTACTCCGCTTTTATGTTTTTCGATAATTCCTGATCTAGCACTTGGCCAAGAAGGTACAGCTGAGATGCAGCCCCTTTCTCCCCACAACAGGGATGGGGCTTGACTATGCCTCTCTCACCACATCCTTAGATTCGAGGCAGCAGCAACTGTGCTCCCTTCCCCACCCCACGAAGCACAGTGACCAATGCCATTTCTCCGTAGGAAATGATATGCCCTGGAAAGCATTCCCTAGATAGAGTGGCTTTTGTAGCTACATTACGTTTCTAGCATCATTACATGGAGCTTTTTGTTCTTAGCCAGCAACAAAGCAGCCACACGCTCATTCAAAAACCACAGCTATATTTGCAAACTTTCCCAATGACAAGCTTAGATGGGGTGTTATTGCCGGTGGGCTTATCCGAAGAAGCAGGGAATGTCAGCAGCCTCCACATCCTTTACACCCATCTCCCATACTGCATCCCCTAAGTCAAGAACAACAGTGAAACTGCTAGCCAACCCGTTTTAAGATAGCTAGCTAAACTAGGAGCAAATAAAAGAAGAAACATCTGCCTTTAGGAATGGATTAACAAACAAACAAACCAAGCAGCAAATGGAGAAAATAACATAATGGGAACTCAAATGTCAGAATCAGGCACACTTACAAATCCTCCTTTCCTTAGGCAGGAATCTCCAGGAGATGAGCTCAACACATACTCCACCATGCTAACTCCAAGTCCTCCACTCTCTGACCGTGGTGAAAGCACTGAGTTGACTTCACTATTCACATGAAAGCCCTGACCAGGTCTTCTCTGAACCATAATTGGTTGGGAAACAGAGTGATCTGGAACAAAAACATGTGTAATTCTTATAAGTAGATCCAACTATTCAAAGGAGGCAAGTCATTAAATACGTACTCTCTAGTGTCTTAATAGTACTAACAAGTACCAACTTTTTGACTCTGGTGATGTCCGTTAGAAAAAGCAGGATGGCTTTCTCATTTTTTAAATATTAGAACCTGTAAACCTACAAGGAATAACTACATTTAAAGTCTAAAATAATAACATTTCAGAAATTTAAGTCTCTAAGTAAAAGTTGCAATTAAAGAAACAAAGTTCTAGTTTTTAGTTTTACTAAAACTCTTGCATTAGTACAGTGAAAAAAACAATCAGTCTTGGTTTGTCATTTAAAACATCATCCTACCATTACACCAGCCTACATTTGTTTTCTTGGTCATGTGAACTGCCATATTCATGTCATGATCAGAGCTTCCCTTAGCTGTTATTTCCTCAAAAAGTTTATGAGAGCTTCATTTTTTCTTCCTCATCCCCTGGCCTCCTGCATCCACTCCATCCCTTTATCCCCTCTGCAGCATGAGGGTTTGAGACCCAACCAGAACAGAGTAAGGACAGATGTCTCCACGTCCTTACGAGCTCTGCAAAAATTGCTGGCTGGGCAGCAGAAGGTGGCCTGACGTCCCCAACGAGGGGAGGGAAGAAGTACTCCGCTCCTGCCTGCTCAGACTGGCGATGGTCAGCGAGTCAATAACAGGCAGCAGACAGAGTAAGTTGCCAGGGGATGGTGCAATGATACCAATACTGTACTTTCCTTAGAAAGCAGGCATGAGCTGTCAAGAGACGTAATTCTATTCTGTCATTGCTCCCAGCTATGCTTTCCTGCCGTCTCCCTCAAGCCAGCACAAGAATCTATGGGGCCACAAAGTGAAGTGGACTAAGGAGACTTTTTCGGGATAAAGTTAACAAAGACAAGATAAAAGCTAGTTTTAACCCAGATCAATTCCCCAGAAGGTTTCATCGCGCTGCTGCGTAACTACTTGTACCACCAGGAGGGGAAGAAATGAGTGGTCTGCATCAGACAGGACTGCTTCTTTCAGCAGTACTGGCTTCAAATGCTTTAAAACTACAGCTTCAAGGCAGAGTAGTGAAGAACCAAAGCCATATGGGTGGACTGCAGTGCATACTGTGGACACAGACAGAAAGGAAAATGGATGGAGCAAAGGGCATCTTACAGAAAACCAGGCTTCATTAGTTCCACTGTTCATGGAACAAACCAGTCTTCTGGCCAAGGACACTTCCACACCCCGCCTCCAAGTTGTGCTCCTTTCTCTGGGGCAGCGACCTTGAGCAACTGCTCAGACCACGGCTCTTCTCTTCATTTTAAATGAGCAAAAGGGGAAACTATGACTCCCCTGACTCACAGGCAGCAGTGCAGGCCATGGCTCAGGAATAAAGGCTGTAAGGTGCACAGGATTAATTGCGAATAAACAAAGGAAGAGATGAGACGAAGGGCTTTGACTCATGGAGATTTGTGATCAACCAGCGTAGGAGGTTACCTCCCCCAGATGTCTACCCTGCCTGTCTGGTGGATGTAACCAGCCCAACAAGAGAGGCTGCGAAGGAGAAAGTCTCCTTCTCAGCTCTTGCTGCTCAGAGTCTGGCTCGGCCCTTTAATCCACCCTCAACTCCAGTTTGTAACATAACCAGGCACAAACTGGTGTTGAGGGCCGGATGCAGGCACTGCTACGGAGATCCACTGCGGACAGGCAAGTCAGACAGCTGGAGGCAGCAGCTCCCCAAAATCTCTCCAGTACCCAGCCAGACTGCAAAATTCAAGCGATCAGATTTTGAGCAGCTTTATCCCCTTTTCACAGCCATTATGAAACTGAAATAATTAAAAAATGCCCTTATCACTATCCCAATACCTTCACTCTAGTAATGGATATTCTCAGCAGGAAAAAAACCCTGAGAACAGTGAAGTTCCTCTAAATCGCATCTCCCCTGGAGCTGTAGTTCTGCGCAGTTGTTTGGAAACTGCACGAGACACTCAGCAGCGTTTAAGGAGCATATTGATTACATACAGAAAGCACAGAAAATAAAAAGTAAAAGGTTAGCATTTCAAATTCAGCACATGCATGTGATTTTTGCCATTTAACTAAAGCCAACCTGAACACTCTCCCCTTAAGTTCAAAATAAGGGACAGACTGATCCAAGAAAAAAATTCTTGGCAGATAAACCTCAACACTACTAATTCAAAAGATCACCTTTTTTTTTTTCTTTTTTAAACTGAATGTTGTTGGGTTTTGGTTGGTTGGTTTAGTATTTTAAAAAATTGTGGGGTTGTTTTTGGGTTTTTTTACTAATCTCATTCTCTAATATCTTTGTTCAAACTTCAAGTAATCCATCCCAAGGCAGAAAATACATCAGAAAGTTTAAATTGAAATTTTAATGGCAATCTAAAATTTTTAAGCAGATAAACACACATTCACATGAGACAATCTTTTTATAACTATGGATATCTTTTAACTCTATCACAAAGCAATGTGGGGTTTTCTATTAGTTTTGTATTCTGTAAAACAAGTGTTTTTAAAAATCTTTTAAAAGGACTGGCCAGCAATTTTGAGTAGATGAGTTGCACATTTCTGTATTCAACCCCAACTACATTAAGTAAATAATTGAGCTACCTGATGTTCCCCAAGCACTGTCTCTCCACTGATCTCCCAGAAATATCCCTTTTGGTCCATCTTTGCTGGAATCATCAGATTCCCAAAACTTTTTACCCGGCAACAGCTGCTGCAATTAAAAAAAAACAAAAAACAAAAAAACAAAAAACAAAGCATGATTAAAATAATTATAAAATGCAAACATAAACCATAAGCGTCTCCCTTCTAAACATGAATCAATCATTAAACACAAACTGATACATGCTTTATAATCAAAATATTTATACACTCCTAGGGTGAAGGCCATACAGCAACTGAGATAATGATTCAATCTCAGCAATCCTCTTACATTCTTAAACGCTTTATGAACCCCACACACGTAAGCACACACATACAATTTACATTCTCCAGCCTCTCAGCATGAGAGCTACTTGCAAGAAAAATATTAGCAGAAAAAACTGTTCTGATCAGAACATTATCACAACTTCCACCTGAGCTGTGAGGATACCTCTAAAACTACCCAGCATTTCCAGCACAAATTCTTGCCTTCAAATACTGAGGTTCTGATGCTGGCAGGGACAGAATAGCTCAAGAGGTGCCAAGAGGTGCCTCACTTCTGAGGACTCTCCATGCTATGACGGTTATTTGTAAACTTTAATAAGAGTGAACAGTTCTGGGCCACCACACCTGCCACGCAGGTATTGTTCCTACCAGATGAAAAGAAAAAGGTTACGCACTTACTGAGAACGAGACAGAAAGTCATCCTTGGCTTGAATGAAACCAAGGAAGATTGCTCTGAAGTTCACAAGGTGGCAGAAAGAACAGTGTGCCCTATTTAGCAGATGTATTTTGAAAACACCAGCTTCACCGAGGAAACACCTGCCGCGTGGCATCTACATATGGCAAGGGGAATTTCAAGCCCTGCTTAAGTGCCTTAGATGTCAAGCATTCAATCTCCAAATTAAATCTTCAGGCTGAATGAGATGTATGCAATTCAGACAGGAAACAACAGTACATTCATAGCAAATTAACAAAATAAATGAGCCTTGTCTGCTGAAGTTGGAATAAAACTAAAGGAACTGGAAGATTAACAAGTACTTGAATCTGTTTGAAATTACCATAGAACAAACAAGAATCATCAGATTAGTCGATGTCTCCTATATATTAGAAGTGTTGATACCTCTATACTCCATCAGCAGACGTGCAAATTTAAGGCTACGGCATAGGCTGCTGGATGAAGATGAAGCAAACATAAAAGATTTAAGAGCTCCCAGTTTGCAGTGTCCTCTGGTTTAAGACAGACAATCAGAGAAGTTGTGCTCACCATTTACTTTTTAACTTAAGGAAGATCTGTTTACTCAGAAGCATATCACGAAGCAGGTCTGTACGTATGAGATTAAACCTGAGGTTCAGATTTGGATAATCAGACAGATTACACAGAAGACAGGTATTATAAGGAAAGCAACATCAATTTTACCCCACATCTGAAAAACAGATTTCCTTCCAAATTCTAAAAAACAAACAAACAAAAAAACCAAACAAAAAACCCACCCCCAACACAAACAAACAAAAAAAATCCCACCACAGATAAGAGAGCAATTACATGCAGCTATTTAACTAACGCTCAAAGTTGCTTTTGACTAAAAGTAATCCCGCTTTTGCGCCGAGATCAGTAGAGAGTAAGATCAATCCACAACTTAAACACGGCCGTCGCCTATAAGGGAAAATAAATAAATAAATGCAAGCCCTTTGGGAAAAAAGCTTGTACGGGCACAAGATGGAGGGCAGGCATGGCGTCTGAGCAGACCTCGGAGCAGAAGCCCTGCTGCTTCAGGGGCTCCCAGTCAAACCTCAGGCTGTAACGCAGACGTGCGAGTTTTACCGCAGCAGAAACACGCTCCCAGCTCCTCGGCTCGCTGCTGCTGACTGTCAGCCCTGAGCAGGAGCTGGCGTGGGGGCATTTTCCAGCTGAACTGAAACATCCATGCATACACCTGCATATTGTCTATACAGGCACAGAGGAATGTAAAACAAAGCAATTCTCAGGTACAGAGGTTGAATCAACATCTCAAACTAACACGTAACAGGTCAAATTTTAGGATGACATGTGCCAGTAACAGTCCTCTTGTGCCAGGCACGGCAGGAGCTCCAGCACAGAGGTTGCCACTTCTGAACCAGCTGAGATCCTCCTACAAGGCTGAACACACCGTGCACCTGTGTGTGCTGTTTGCTGCCACAGAGCTAAACAAAACGTATTTACAGATTAATGTTGCTCAGTTAAATTGCAGTTTTTCTTTTACTGAAAGTATACACTTGTATAACTTCCCCACCCTAACCTCCTCTTCCAACTCGCAATAGCCTTCCTCCTACTAACTCAAAAGCAAAAATCTTCAGATTAGTTTTCAAACTAAGGACAAGATGAGCTCATTCACCTCCTATGCCTGAGCGCAATGCAGCATACTCTAAAGTTCTTCAAAGGTATGTGCACTTCAACCCTACCTGGACATACGGACTCCAGGACCTGGGCTGTCCCTAGGGCAGGTGAAATAGCTGTACAAAAAGTGTCAGGGACACGCAGGACTTGTGCCCACCCTGCTTCGCAGTATTCACTACAGATGCAGAGTCTAGAATCACAGAATGGTTTGGGTTGGAAGGGCCCTTCAAAGATCATCTAATCCTCACTCCCTGCGATGAGCCTGGACATCTTTGGAGCATCTTTCAGGTTGCTCAAAGCCCCATCCAACCTGACCTTGAACACTTCCAATGATGGGGCATCCACAACTTCTCTGGGCAACGTTTTCCCCTGTCTCACCACCCTCATTGTAAAGAATTTCTTCCTTTTGTCCGAGAACTCTCCCTTTAGCGCAAGGAAAGAAAAAACTTCCTTTCCCTACAGTCAGATATTTGTTCAAAACACTGCCTTTGAGTATCAGAACTTTGCAGTACAGAACCACCAAACTTCTGCTTTCCCCAGTTCTTCAGTATTTGGCACACCATCCATGCCTACAAACTCCGTATCTTGCACGCAGTCTGTCCAAGCAAGACCATTTAATTGCCTATTGTCTCTACAAGGTATCCCATTCTAGTTTCAATCTTTTTCAGCAGCAAGTCATTTCCACCCAAAAAGGTTAAACTTTGAAGAAACCATTTTAATCCAAGTGCTAAGCTACCTCTGGGTCTTTATTGTCTTCTTCCTACTGAGAGAACAAGACTCAACTTGTTCTTTTAACTCTCAAACCACTGAGTAGCAAACACAGTGTTTCCCCCAGCTGCTCCTTCTCTGCAACCAGCCCAAGAAACATCATGAAATATCGGCACGTCACTCACTTTTTAGAAATGTGTCGGTGACTTTAGGATTTATCATCGCATCGTAAACACGGTGTAGGACTGCTCATGATTCTCTCAACTGAACGATAAAAGCAGGGAAACTGGTACCGCAATCCCCTTTTATGTAATCCAAAAAATAACAAGACAACTGTAAGGACAAGCGACTCCCATCAGCAAAACTCATTTCAAGACACACAGACTAACCTGCTCCTCCATCTGCACCACGGGGTGACATTAAGGAGGTGAAAGCCAAGTCAGTGCTCTCTAGCATTTATAAACATAAACACACATCAGGTGTGTTACAGGTTTTTTTAAGTTTCTGTCATTCCCATATTTCTTAAAATGCAGCTTCTTCACTCCTGCTGATGCTACCCCAGCAAAAACAACTACTCTCCTCCTCATTCCATTTCAAGGAATTTTGAAAAAGAAAGCAATACGGACTGATGAAACAAAATTTTAGCTGCAACTAAATGCTTCTTATTTCCTTTGACAATACCTTACAGTGTAGAAGGACACAATTTGTTCTGCAGTCACATCTCAAATAAAGGATGAGAAGAGGCATGGGCTTGCAGAAAGGAGACAGGAAAGAAGTGAGCAGTGCTCTTTCAAGGAAAGAGCAATCTCTAGTTTACAAGAAAATTAAACTCCTTTCATAAACTCTTGCGTTTCCAAAATGTTCATACGTTTGCCTAATATACACAAGAAAGCAATAGTGAATTCTAAACTTAGGAAATTTATTTCTGCTTTCAGGTAAAAGGCAAAATGGAACTTAAGCAAAAAAATCAAGTATAATGCAAACCTAAAATGAAATCTGCATCTGTAAACCAGCACAGAAAAGGGCAAAAGGGAGCCCAGAAACTGCCTGGTAAGTACAGTCGCAGCAATAGGTAATCTCAACATTTTTAAAGCAATCCTAAAATCTGAAGCAAACACACGTAAAGGTTCAGTAGTTACTTCTCGTGAGGAAGGCTGCTAGAGGTAACTAAGCTCAACCTCCCTTCTTGGTTTTAATGCTTTGAGGTACTCGCTTTCTCATGAAATATGAACAGTGGCAACAAAATGAGATTTTTCATTTCTATAATGGTAAAATTTGCAACACATTTCCAAACCAGCAGCTCCAGCAGAATTCATTGGAGTAAGGCTATGTTTTGACAATACTTCGTCTTCAGCAGCAGCACCAGGCAAAGGTATTTCCCCCCGTGTGTCCCAGGTGCCAGAGCAAGTGCCCCCCTCAAAGAACCTCTGTAGTAAGAGCAATCTTTTGCAGGTCCATGTTGCAAATTGGTCAGAGCCCTTGCAAAGAGCAGTCTGCAAATTCGGCTGCTGAGAGGGCTCGAGGAGGTAAGGGGAGAGTTTACAACACACCTGCAAGCATCTCCTGGCCACTGTAAGAACAAGAATACCTTAAACCAGTATTGCTGACACAGGCGTGCTGCATCTCACAAAACACTTTCAAATCTCAAAATTATACACTAAAGATGTGGAAAGGGACATCCACACACGAGGCACCAGGTTCAGACACCCTTGTATATAGCTGCATAAACCAGCATACAAACACTTCATATGAATGTGTGTTTACGAACCACAGCAACAAGCTGTGTTATGAAGTGGAATATACAAAGCAAGCTTTTATTTGTATTCTGGTTGCTCATTTAAATAAATATTTCAGTTTTCAGATCCTACAAACTCGGTTACTACCACAAAAGGTAGCAAGACCATTTCCTCTGGCTGGAGGGTGACTTGAGACTAATTTAGCCCTTTATTGTTTCACGTCCCCTCTACCCCTTTCTAAAGGGTGAAAACACATCCACTTACCAACAAGACCCTGAAGAACTGCACCCAAACACCTTCTTATGGTTTTGCAGTGAATCACAGACAAGGATTAGAAAAAATTCTAATACTCACTCTCTCATGTACACACAAGCCCTTACTGCACAAACAACTACAACTCGGTCCCCTACAGTTTAATCTTCCCCCCCCCAGAAGCATAAGGTTTCTGACTGGAAGCTCTGTACCATAAGCAAAAAGGAACTGAATATAAATGTTTATTTTACACAGATACTGGGGGGAGGAAAAACCAAAAGACAATATTAACAGATGGCAGCGAGGGGTCCTTGTTCTGTCAAGTACTGCTCCAACCAAAACTAGAGCTTTAGCAAGCAGTAATCATCTGTCCTGAATTATGCAACAGGCTGCCAAGATGATGAATTTCTCCTCAGGTAAAGTTGTCAGTTGTAATGGAAAAAAAACAACAAACAAAAATTTTTTTAAGTGAATATCATCCAGCTCTTCAAGTTGGAAATTAAAAAAAGAACATGCAGCAGTTTAGAACTAGACTAGTTTATTTGTTCCCCAGTTTTTATTAAAATTGACCCCATCTAGTATGAAAATAATCCTTCTAAGCCCTCTTACAGAGTTAGGCCAATATTCAATTTAGCAGAGCAGGGAGGAGGGGAGGGAACGACTTACACATCAACAAAAGCCATTCTACAACCAACAAGTACAGAGCCTGTGCATATAGATCCCACTGAGATGGGATTATGAATTAGACAAATTAAGTAAACTGATCCCCTTCGGACAAGGCAAATATTAAGATAACAGAAGCCATCTGTGCAACTGGAGAACTCAGTTTATCTGCAGCAACAGGTAGAAGAAGGCAGAGCGTGTATTTACAAGTCACCTTTGGGCAGCACTGCAAGTTTACAAACACTAAGATGTTATCTACCCCAGAAAAATGTTGCCATCTAAAAAACAAACAAGATAGGGAGGCTGAGCACACAACAAGCAATAGGAGCTGGAGTGCCACTGTCCACAAGGACAGCTTTTGCTCTCCCGTCCCAAAGACCAGGCAGCTTTCTGCCAGCTCAGGGAGTTAAACTGGCTTGCAGGAGGGTCTGACAGCCCAAAAAAAAGGGGCAGGATTATACGATTTGGAATATTTGGGGAAGGTTAAAGATGGCAAGCTGTTAAGCAGTCTAACTGCACCTCACTGCCCCTCCGCAGCTGCCAGCGGCCGCCCAACCGTCCCCTGGCGCGTCCCTGCCCCGGTCCCGGGGCTCCCGGACCTGCCTGAGCCACCCGGACGCGCCAGCGCAGCTGCTGTGCCACCATCCCGCTCCACAGACGCAGCTTCAGTCCTCCCATTGCTAACGCTGCGGGGGGAAACCTGAACAGAAACATCATCCAAAACCGTCAATACTCCCCAGCCCAGCTGCCAATGAATCATAAGTTGATGAGAACACAGTAAAGGCCTCATTAGCAGGAAAAGCAGAGTCATGTGGGGGTTTTCAGTTGGTGGGTTGTTGTTTTTTTTGCTTGGTTTTTGTTTGGGTTTTTTTTTGTTTACACCAGGTACAGGAACGTCTAGTGTCACAACCACTCTGCTTAAAAAAAAAAGCGCTGGTCACTGGAGAGGCAGGGGCTTATCTAGGACCTAACCAACTGCATCAAGGGGACATAAACATGGACAAGTGAACCACCTATCCCTTCAGCCTTTGACGTTTAAGAGCTCTGCTACAACTAACCATGGGGGTTGTAGCAATTCCACTGTTTGGCCAGGGTCAGACCTGCACTGGACTCCAGCACTAAAACCTGCAGGGGACAGCAGCAGAGAGCAATAATTAAATGCTCGTCAGATCAAGTGGAAAATATTTCTTACCAGCATTTCTTTTCAAGTGTAGGGTGACATCCACTGTTACCCCTGATATTCACACTTCAAAATTTTTGGTCCAAATCCTTCCATTTTTGAAATTAAGTACCTACCAGTTGCCTAATGTCTTTCTGTTCCCATCCTCCTCCCACCCTCCCGGATTAAGTTACAGCTAGCCACTCACCCAGCTGCTCTTTTATTGTAGACGCAGGCTTATCTCACAGCATAACCTACTACCAAATCAAGAATGCCGCCATGGTTCAAAATGCATTTAACGCACTGATGACAAAGACAAACACCACCTCGCAGTCTCTCTGCACTGTCCACTACCCCAAAAAGACACTGCACAATTATTCAATATTGCAAAGCTACAGATAAAAGGGATTTAAGCGAAGAAAAGCAGATATCCAGCTCCCCTGTCTTGAAGGCCGGAAAAGAAAGAGAACTTGCACAGCTCCGTTAAGCCTCAGATAAGTATCACTGCTGTGTGATCAAAGACCTCAGAAGACAGCACAAGCAGCATGGACACATGTTCTGGTCTATGTGCTGAAGCAGCAAAACCGACTGGCCCCTACGTGCAACTTCTGAAGTGCCATTCTCTTTCTTCACCAACTACTATACACCATTGCTTTTAATTACTTTCCAGTTCAACATCTGCTGAGAAGGGGAGTTTGATAGAAAACTAGTAAGATTTCATTACGCTTACGTGGCTTGTAGCAAGGATGACTTCTTTGTTACAGCTAACAACCTGGACAAAGTGCTAAAAAAAGGGGGAGAACAGATACCCCTTTTAGAAGGCTACTTTCAACCACAACCATGTTCACAGCCCAAATCCTTTCCATTTTAGAGCAGAGCAAAAGGGTTTCTGTGGCTCTTCTTTTCAATCTCACACTTGAGATAGTATTGCACTTCCACTCGCACAGAAATTTAGGGGGGTACAAGGCTGGTTGCAGTGGGAGAGGGTTGGATTTTGAAGATGGAAACAGCCACAAGGCAGATGAAAGTTGTGGGGTTTTCTTAAACTATTCTTAATTTTCCCAGATTAGGATATCTGTTCATCACCAAATATTATCTATCCTGCTGTCAAAATGCAGATAAGAGATTTTATTGTTTGACAGTGCCCTTTAAAAAAAAAAGCTCTGATGTCTTCAGAGGCACATACTCCTTAAATCACTAAAATTATGATGATGTCGCTTACTAAGAAGTAAGAAAACAAGAAGATAAAAAGATACACTAAATGCCTAAACACTCTTTTCCTCATCTTTCTCCTCCGAGTTTTTCACTATCAACTCAAAGTATGAGATTATTGACACTTCCTGCAGGTAAGGCTCAGAAGACACAAGATCAAGAAATACAAATCAAATTTGCTCTTTTCCTCATTTATTTCAGACTTAAATTTTTTCTTGGTACACTGACTTTCTCCAGGAGTTTCCTTCACGTTCCAGGAACAGGAGGAGAGGAGGAAACCATCAGTGCCTTGTTAAGGCATCTAAACAATAGATAGGGCATGCTGCACAAAATCAAAGTCCGTAGTTGAAGAACACAGTCTTGAAAGCCAATGCGCATATCCTGCGGGAATCTCAGTTTACGTAGTTCCTTAAATCGGCCAGCTAGATGTGTATTGAAATATCTTAGAAAATACAGAGAAAATTCAATAGATAAAGAAAAGAAACTGTGGGACTGAGGGAGAAAAACCCCAAGAGAAACAAGAAACAGTGTCTTAGCTTAAAGAGAAGGGTGACATGTCACCTTTCCTGGAAAAACATGCACACTGCAGTATGTGGAAATGCCCAGTGACAAAAGGATGCCATCTCCAAAACTTTCTGCATCACTGTTACAAGAAGAAGAAGGGGCGGGGGGCAAGGTGAGTCATATTGGAAGGCAAACCTCACATTCTCCAAAAAAACAACCCAAATTCACTTCTCTCAAGAAATGGCTAAATAAACTACGAGTTGGTAAAAATCAGCATACTTAGGAATGCCTACAAGCATTTAAGCTAACATGACCTAATGCCACGTTAAGTACAAAACAAGTGCTGCACTTCCTCTTAACGGGCTTTCAAAGAGCCTCTACTCTATATCTGAAAATGAATGTCTTGCTCAAGTGAGGTGTTAGAAAAATAATATTCACAGAACATTCACACCCCCGTCATTCCACTGGCACGCTTCATATGGAGGCACATCAGCTGTTTTTCAGCAGCTTTAGACGGATTTTTGATGTCATCTTTTCTCCTTTGTAAATCGCTTTCATCTACTCTTAGTTAATAGTCTCAATATAGGTTAAATTAACCTAGAGAAAGAGAGATTTTCCTATCAAGTACTGTCAAATTAAAACGCAACTCAGTATTACGATCTTCCAGAGAAGGAAGGAAGGAAGGGAGAGAGAGGAGAGAAGCTAAGCTGCAAGCACCATGAATTCCCTGAGGCCCTTCACCTGAGGGAGGGCACCTTCTTATGAATCCCACCACGCAATAGTCCTGATTTGCTGTTTTCTCCAAAATAGTAATTTTTGGGTTCTAGGGTTTTTTGTTGTTGTTGTTGTTCTTGGTTTTTTGGGGTGTGGTTTTTTTTTTAAACTGGCTTATAAACTACATAACAGAGATAGAACAGACTGAACACGGAGAAAATAAACTAGTCTGAACTTGACAGGAGCGCAAAAAGGCAGGCTCTCCAAAACAACAGACCTGTATCAAGCTGACCTGCCGTACATTAATATCCTTTACAAGACATGATTTTCTGATCTCGGTTCTTCCACAAGCCTCTAAAGGGACTGACTATAAAGGAAAAGGGAACTAGTTAGGGAGAAGCGTTTACATCCAACTTTCAGGAACCTAACACAGCCAACTACAGCAACTTGCTGTTCTTTCAAGTCATCCTAAAAATAGGTAAATTCTCTCTTTTCAAAGAAAATCAATGGCCATCTCCCCCAAATCTGACACCTCCTTACTGTGCTGTGAGATTAAAATAACTCTCACTGGGTTTTTATAAAGTTAGAACTGAAGGGCCCATTATCTGACAACTCCTGCTCAGTCCTTTGACCTGTCCGAAGCACTTATCAACTTCTGCAGCCCTTGATTGCGTTGCCCAGATACTTTAAACGTTAAACACACTCCTGTGCTTTATGACAAGAGCCAAAAGGTGGCCAGGAGCGGAAACAGGGCAGCAGACAATGTCAAACAACTAAACCCACAATATTATGGGGTCTGAGATCACTGGATCCCAAAATAAACATGCTACAAGTATTGTAACACTTGTCACAAGACATATTTCTAACTGTTCTTTTACAACCACCATTTCACTGTTTGATGATACAACAGGTGGAGGGCTTAGCTGTTCCTCCTACTAAGATGTATTCCAGCCTGACAGGTTTTTATTTTGCTAAAGCACACACATACACACACACACAAGCTTCACAGTCATAATGGAGAACTCTCAAGTTCAGAATCATTCCAGCAGCCTCAAAACTTATTTATTTTCCTCCTCCCCCCACAAAATACAGATTTCTTTTTTTTTTCCTATAGGCCTTTCACTTACCTCTCCCATAGCCCGTCCTTCCAGAGCAAGCGCTTGAAAATCATGATTCAGTTCATCCATGGAACGCACCTATTTATAGATGGGTAAGAAAAATACATGAGGAAATGCTTGTATTTGTTTTACTTAATAATAATCATAGTTTATAGCAATTTTTCTGATACAGACTGAGAGCTACGTTCCATATTACAGCATATAACAAGGCTATCGAGCTCCAAAAGATGACTTACCTGTAAGACTCCCAGAAGCTACAACATTTATAGTGTTAGATTTATGCACACACAAAAAAGGAAAAACTAGCAATTACTTTTAAGACACACAAAGTCTAACGCAACTGCCTTTGCTAAGTGTATTGCAGAGACTAATATTTCACAGTGAGTTGCATGATTTCAAGTGAGGGAATCAATGCCTAAGCAAGCGAGTCAGCATCATTTCCTTTCAGGTGAAAATCAAGTAAAGACTCTTGTATAAAACGGGCAGATTTATATTCAAGTTACCTTGATATGAAAAAGAAAAACACAACAGTAGAAACAAAAAGCAAATTCAATTAAATAGCAGCATTTGAAATCGGGGGCAGGGGATGGAGAAAGGAGAGCAAGCAATGCCTTAAGATCAGTTGCCAATTTTAGTTACTGTACCCACAACAATGTCTCAAAGTGGAAATCCAGAAGCACAAACTGGGGTGCAAAACACCTTAAGAAAACCTCTGACGGGGTATGGCTGCGGGTGCGTGGCAGCCACACAGCTCCACGGCTACGCTGGGGGCCCCAGGACTTGCCAGCTAAGGCGAGGGATGGAAGGGAAAGGCAGTAGCGAAGCCGTCCTTCCAGATGCAGACAGGGCAGAGCTCAGGCGCTGCCGGAGCAAGGGGACGGCCCCCAGAGGTGACACTGGGACAGCCCCAGCAGGTGACACTGGCCTTGCTCACCTGGAGGACCTGTAGCTATACATTTATTTGGGGAGTTGTGCCATTTTCTGCTTCTACTTTGGATCATGATTTGATGAAAATCAATTCAGTTAGAACATAAAAAAGCAGCAATTTAAAACTGGTAGCTAAGTAAGTCAGATATGTTGAAAATGCAAGAAAACACTTTTGACTTTCATTCCCAAATCTCATCCAAGTCCTTACAGATGCATCCATTGAGCACGTGTGCAGAAGCAAAAGGAAAAAACCCAACTATGGACTTGAGGACAAAGCACAGAAGTTCAACCACATGCTAGGATTCAGACTAAATTATTGCCCTCCTCAGATAACACACCTGGACCACAGCAGCACTCACAACAGCCACAAGCACTTAGGATGGCACATAAGCAATAGTACACGCCTCCTACTCCGTGTTTACATAATCCCTGCAACCCAACAGATCTGACGCACATTTCTGCTAGAGCAGGGGTAATAGTTTCTAAAACATTTATGAGTAATCCACACACTCTATTCACTGCAGTCCTTTATGGGCTCTTTTTAATACGCAGTGTTTAGTCGTGTCACCACTGAAGACGCAGGCAGATGATCTGGACGCAGCCTCCTCTAGGCCAAGGGAAGGAACCCACTAATACCTGGTGGGTGAGTTATAGAACAAAAAAACCAAAAACTGGTTTAGATGCTAATGCACCGCCCTGCCAGTGACCAGTGCTGTAAGCAGTTACACCATGTTCACTGACCTTAACCCTGACTTCTGATACTCATACCGCTATTTCCAGCAGAACCAAGTCAAGACTTTGTTGTGATTACTCTTTATTTCTATTTTAAGGCAAGATTCAATAGACTCAATTCAAGAACATCAGATGTAGGAAAGCACAACAGACAATCTCCAGAAGTCCCCTCCAGTCTGAATTCTGCTACTATTCTGTGACAATACAGATTGCAAAAGATTGCAAAAGATTAGTAACATACTGTTAAATTATCCAATACATATTTATGTAATTCGCAAATCCTCAATGGCCAGTCACTCAGAATCACAGTTTAAAAATAAGGTATCCTCTTATTACTATATCTCAGTTCAAAGTTATTTTCAGTTATGCCTCAGTCTTGCCACCTTCTGCGGTGACGCTTATCACATCAACCACGAACACACAGAGTGAAAACAGGACTCCACCTCCCAGAAACTACAGCACCGGGCAACACCAAAGACTTGCCTTTACTGCCAGCTCCGTCGCTGATCTGCCAGCGAAGATATCTCGGTTGCCTCATGTGAGACAGAAGTTAGTAAGACCAAATTCTTTTGTGAAGCATTTCAAGCTGAACTCATGGAAAATGCTGCAACCCCCAGACATGCTAAGTCACAAAAGCTGAACGGTAGCAAATTATTACTTCAATGAGACATCTGAGGAATAGAGAAGCTACACAAAGAATTCAGTAGGTAATGTTGCTAAAGCAATGTCCCAGCAAACCACAGATGTGGCCGCAATGGCACTGATCCAGGACCTGCAGTGCTGTGGAAAGTGCCAGTGGAGAAACAGAGGCTGCTTAGTGCGTGTGTCCCCCAACTTTGCCAAAACAAACTCCCGAAGGTGGATGTTGTGCTACGGGAACCTCAAAACAAAGCTGCCAGAAAGATATAATCATTACATTCCTAGCATAAATCAAAAGGATGTTAAGAGGCATTTGTATTTTGTTTTGGTCATATCCCAGCCCTATCAACTCCCCGCTGCCAAGCTGAGCTCCCCTCGCAGCTTCAGTTGCGCCGACATCCCTGGTGAAAGCCCCATGCAGAACACGCAGGCAGTTTCTAAACAAGAATGAGCTCTACTTCTCTTCTCAGCCCCTTCTCTCACCCTTCTTTATGGTACTTTGGCATGTTACATGGCCATCCTTGCTCCACCAAACATTTTAAAAATGCTACAATCATGTATTTTATTTGTTCACATTAGATGCACAAACATTTTCACAGATGTCTTGTTCAAGTGTTTGTCTTGAGTAGAAAAATGTGTTATCACCTTGTTACACTAATTACAGCAGCACAAATATGTGATTTACATCCACATGTGAAGCCATGTTCCCATGCTGGCCTGAATTCTTGGTGGAGAAGCTAGAGCTGGTGTAACTAAAACTGGTATAATCTTCAACACGGTCAACACCTTCAATGCCCGTTCACAACCGCCCACCAGAAACCACAACAATTTAGCAATTCCTCTTTCTCCAAAAGCTGCAGTCCAGTAAGCTCTCCTCAGCGTTGACCATTTGTCCGTTTCTACAGTGGAGAAGCATGTTTGTCTTCAAACGACGCCATGATAATTGATTACTACAGAGGTGATACAGAGACCAAGATAAGGAGAGTGGTAAAGGGCAAAAAGCAGGATAAACATGAAAGCCAAGTGCACTCCAGCTTTTTCATACCTGGTTGGTTTAACTGCACACCTAACGGAACACTATTGTTTTCACTCCTCTCTTAAGGGTCTGAAGGAAGCTGTCCTTCAAACATGTCTTAGTTTGCAAACCGCCATCCTAGCCTCCCCTGCTCAATGATACACCATGCAAATGGGCTGCCTTCATCTCCTTCCCAAATACGCTTTGCCCCAGTGATGATCAAAAGCAAAAAAAAAAATATTGGCTTCTCTACTATCAGAGGTCAGGTAATGGAAGAAATTATTCATGACAGACTTAAGTCATACCCCTACTCATGTCTCTCTCATCAATCCCCACTATTCTGCATAAAAACATTTTCTAAATCAGGTCTTCGTGCCTGACTTTCGGGCACTGTATGCTCAAACTGTATATAATCACCTATTTTGAGGCCCTTTCTCTCAGTCATGCAATTCCTTTGTCTCCACTGATCATTGTACCTATTTGTTTGTAATACAGGCTTCTTTATTATTCAATTGTCTAAGACTGTACCCAAAAGGTCCTCTTCTCATTTCCCCACTTGTATAATATTAAATAGCAACACCTCTTCACCTCATTTTCTTACACGGTATGCACAAATATCACAGGCCTCCTTCATTTCCCTTTGAAAGAACAACAAATAGCTTCTGAAACAGCAGAACTTAAAGCCAAAGTCACCTTAGTATTCCAAAAGGCAGGCAATGCTCTGAAATGGCAATTAAACAATATATATGATCTACCACCTCATCAGGATCTATCCCTGTTAACTATCACTGACCTATAATTAACAGACATATGTACAGCAGAGTCAGGATAGTGTAAACACTAGAAACATGGAGGTCCACAGAGAAAGAACTTCTTCAGGATGAGTGCTAATGTCAATGAGATTTGATTACCATAAAATCTGGTTCACCACTGAACCAGAGTTTTGAAAGAAATCCAGAAGACAACGCCAAGATAAATTGGCTGCACAAGGACAATGCCCTGACATCTGGATACGACATGACAAGCTGCTTCCTTGGAGAAAGAGGTGATCTCGAGAAACATCAGGAATCACATGAAGAGTCCCAGTTGCTTCAAAAGTGATCCAGCAAAACCCAACTCCTGCTCTCAGTCAGCAGCACCCCTCAGTCGCAGCCCCACTTCAGCCTCTTCCAGGCACGCCGCCTCTGCAAAGCGAAATGCAGAGTGCACATCCTCACCAACTACCAAGAACAGACCTCCCTACCTTCCTGTCAAGAGTACTCATTCTTTCTGATAACGCAGAAAACCAGCAAGCTTGCTTTTGAAGCCTGCTTAACAAAATTAAGGCTCTGTACATCTGCAGCACTGCTACTGAACAAGAGTTACGAAGCAGTTTCATTGCACAAGGACATTCCTCCCCTTCACATTAAATGCTGTGTATGCACTCAGGAATTATATCAATCTCACCAAAATTAATGAGAACCTCATTCAAGAAGAGTAATTTCCACGCACACTAATATATGAATGTATGTCACTATAACACACTCCAGCTTATAGCCACCTCACTGACTCATAAATAGGCTCCTGCCTTCACGGTGGAAGCGCGCACCCCAAAGCGATTCGCCCAGCGCACTAACTACGAGCCACACCGAGAAACTGGAGTAAACCCACCGGATTGCTTTGCTTCCCCAAGGCTGAAGTCAATTCAGTCTCTCAAAAGCACTCTTAACCAATTTTCACCTTTGCTCTGAAAAACGTGCGATAAAGCAAGAGACAGTTGTATTACTCATCACACAGTCACTCTAGGTCAGACCTCGAAATCTTATTTTCAGGCTCCTGAAAAAAAACCCTTGGCCTCAGACACGCTGAGGCCACAGAGGCCTTTCCA
The DNA here is from genome assembly GCA_013400755.1 of Pelecanoides urinatrix. Lineage (NCBI taxonomy): Eukaryota > Metazoa > Chordata > Aves > Procellariiformes > Procellariidae > Pelecanoides > Pelecanoides urinatrix. Next base: position 132,587 of record VZTQ01009713.1, on the reverse strand, counting down.
AGTTTCAATAGCGGACACCCACCACCTATTTTAGAGTGGACAAGACAAAACCCCGAATGCTTTTTGCTCTCACCTACTGCAGACTGCAACAAGGCAAACCAATTTCTCTCTAGCTCAATGGCCACTTTCAAAACTCAACCTCCCACACACAGCAGAAGAGCTTCTCAGCAACTCTGCATCTAACGTATTCACTGTGGACTTTCCAACCCCTCAAGCAGCACGCAGCTAGTTTAGGTCAGGTAGCCATCTTACACAGGGCAATTACACTTTTGTTTTAAATAAGATTAGAGGGCCTCACCATTGCAAAACTCAGTGACAGCAACTCAAAAGCAAATGCCTTCCTGGTCCCAAAGCTACACAGACACTAGTCCTTGACCATATCTAGAACACTTTTGAATTTATATAGCTCTACCAGAAATAGAGAAAGCAATATTCCAGCAGCTAGAGATGTTCTATGTGCTGGTACCATTGGTACTGGACCTGCTGCTCACCTGCCACACCACAAACCCAGGCAAGACACTTTTCCCTGCCCCTGAGCCCTCCCAAAACATAGTCACAGACATAGTCAGTATTTAGAAAGTTCAGAAGTTTTTTCTTACAGAAGAGCAAAGCAGACTCAGGCGATCATCCCAGGCGTCACCAAAGACCCAAGGGTCTGAATCACCCAGGAGAGAGGGCAAGAGTGGAGGGAACAACTTACAGACAGAGACCAGGACCAAACCTCTTCTGTTACGCCTCTAACAAGCCATCCTAAAACAGGGTCTGATGTCCCCAGTGCTAAAAAGCTGCAACACAGCAAAGGATGAGCAGGGAAACCTGCAAAAGCGCCAGCGTTCCCACAGAAAGCAGCAATAAACCCAAGCACCTGATAGCAGACACTGCACTGCTGGTACTGAAAACTCCAGTTAATTTTAACCCAGCAAACAACAAGGCCCACAGGGCTAAATGGCACTTGTCAAAAGGAATTCTGCAGTCAGTTAAATTAACAGGAACCGGGGCCCCGAACTGTCCTTACGATTACTGAACAGGGATTTGAAGGACCTAACAAATCAACATGAGAGCAACAGTATATCTACCTTTTGGATTCCCAGTATCATATTTTTTTGTTCGAGAATAATCCAAGGGTTTTTTACCAAACTGAATGCTACCAGCAAAATAGCTGAATTGTAATTTTAAGTAAATATTAATGCCAATAATCAGTGTTAATACTGCACCTTATATTAAGCAAATATGGTTGCTAATATGACCTTTACATATAAATTCAAAGTGTAATACTGTATCACATTTCATGTCTGCAGGTATCTCAGGGGATTGTACACTAGCTTTATGTATTAAGGAATCCTCATTTATGTAGAATTTATACTCACCTAGACAGACACAGCAAAACTATCAAAGGCTAAATTTCACTCTTAATCACAAAGGATTTTTTCTTCCTCCTTATGCAAGTGATGTTTCGCAGTAAGAGAAAGGCCAGATGGAATTAAACAAAGAAAAAAAAAAGCCAAACATACAGGAGAAAAAACAAGCAAATAAACAAACTAGAAAGTCCTTTGGAGAAAAAGAAGTTGAGAAATAACCAGCTGAGAAATATTCTAACTGAAATTTTGTCTAAAAAAATTGTCTCTAGAAGTGCACCATGAAGCCTGAGGGTTTATGATTTTTATTTTATTTTTTGATGTTGGACAATGTTAAACAGATCAAATATCTGCATTTATTAGCGGTAACAGCGATTGAAGATGGTTTAAACTATCTATTTCTATTAAGCCAATTATGTTAAATAGGGTAACCAAAGCAAACTAGAAGGCTGCTTCCGTAAGCCTCAGCTCTCCAGTTTCTCCATTTCCCCTCTCCCTAACGCCGCTCCCCATGTGGCCCCATTTCAAAGCCTGCCCTTCTCTTTCCCCAGCACTTTCTTGTGCCAGGATCCAGCCAGCCCCCAGCTGTCCCTCCCTTAGATTACAGCACTTATTCTCCCACTACCCCTCTCCCCCAATTCTACTTCTGACCAGGAGGCAAAACCCCCAGGAGAGCATCTGCTAAACCCGAGGTAGGATGGGCACTGCAAAGACAGGACTTTGTGAAGTTGGAACATGTAAATGGCTGCTTTCAAAATGTCTTTGATCTGCAGTAAATTACAGGGCCAACTGCAGCCTTCAGTCCTGCCAGCCAAGCAAATGAACTCCAGGGTATCCCACAGATACTACCATAAGGAATTCTGGGCGAAGCACCCTAAACTTATCTGCCACCCTGGCAAACAAAAGCACGGACAAGGGCCAGGCGCTGGGACCACAAATCCACGGGAAGGGCTCATTCTTCATCTCTGCTGGTGCTGGTCGTGCTCCCAGCAAGCCTGGAGGGAGCCCTCCGATAATTTAAGCTCTGCACAAGCTCAATGGGACCACCTTGCTACAAGACCACTTATTTTGCTTTTCTATTCCTGCAGAGTAACACGGGAAATCGTGTTATTATATACATGTCAGGATAGACCAAAATGTTACGATTTCTCAGCTCCTAAGATAAACAGCATTTGTTTGTCTCTGTGAGAAGACAGAGATGAGAGGTTCCAAGCTCTCCCTGTCTGCACAGGTACATTCTGGGTGCTTACCTAGAGCACCTCAGAAGTGTGATTATTACTTCGATGTTTATTTATTTTTAACTCATGCGCACTCTGCAAGTGTGAAAAGGCAAGCGTCATGTAGTTTCCATCCGTTAGGCCTCCACATTTTAAGTCTTGCTCAATCTGAAAATTGAGCAATAGAAAAAATAACAAAAACAAAAACAAAAAAATCTTTATTTTCTTGTAAAACATTCCTCAAAAAAAGATCAACATTACTACAAGAACACCAGGATTGAGGCAGTAAGAACAAGAAACATCAAAAACTTATTCAGGCAGGAACCTTAATAAGACATCCTTAGAACGGAGGGGAGAAAAAAAATATAGCTGGTTGAACAGCCTAAATACTTTGTAGCACTTGATTTATATACTCACAAGTTGTTAAAGCTTTTTAAATTAACCAAAGGTTTACAAATTTCAGATGGAAACAAATGCCTCCTACTCAGCTGTGGCAAACTGCCTGCATTTGTCTTGTTTGAACAGCTCACAGAGCACGTTATTTAAAAAATATCTACTCTGAGTGCACACATATATAGTATCTAGGAGAGGAAAAAAAAGTATTTACCAGCTGACAATAAGAAAAGCACCGCACACTGTCAGCAACAGGCTTGCCACTAACAACTAGATCCAGGGTTAAAATATGTTGTTCCATCAACTGATTACTGCACTATTTTTAGTCCTCGCCTATAACAATAGTCAGTAAAGAAAGAATGTGAAGTCACAAGTATTAGACAGGATTAGGTGGTTTAACTACTATTTTTGTAGTAAAGGATTCATCATTAGAATTGCTACTACCATTAGCATTCGAAGCAAAAAGCTATTGAAATTGCAGATTGGCTAATGCTTTACATGGCGTTTAGCCAAGACGATTAATGATTCAGGGTACAGAAATAAATGCAAGAAAGGCAGCCTTTCAGAATGGCTTGGCTTCGTTAGCTAATTATGTTTTTCCTCAGATTTTATTCACCAAGGGAAGTGCTTCATTAATGTGGAATTTAGGTTACTCTGCGATGTCTTGGGTGCATATTGTTGGGGTGCAAACTTCCAAAATATTGGATTACAGAAGAAGTAACCTTAATTTTGCCCCAGTGGAGCTGGCAATACCTTGGGAAAACTGTCTTCTGCTTCCCAGATGCCTGCGTGGACCAATGTTTTTGCACAAGCACTCAGGGCTACACTAAGATCTGGCTTGTTTGACCCCAGGAAGGCTTTTCCTTTCACTCCCACCCCTACTCTGACCTTCTGAGGCTTGAATTCCAAGGGAAAAAGGTGTAAAGAAGAGATGCAACGATGTCTCATTCCAGTGCCAAGCTCAGTACTTCTGTCAGAAACAGATGCGAGTGGCCTCATGCCACAACAACTGCTGGCAGCCGGGTGAAGGGCTCATTTGACGGTTTAATAACAGTCCCCAGTGCAGAATGAAGGTCTGAAGCACAGCTTCAGTACAAGGTAAGTAACATGGCCAGATGCTCCCAATAAAAACAACTGCTCTAGAACAAAAGTTACCCTTAACAAAGGAAGAGGAGTAACACGATATCTGAGAGCAGATCGCTTGACAGGAGGGAGCGCTGCATCACATGATATCCGCACACAAAGGCAAGTTTGTTCATCACAGACCTGCAAGATCATCATTCAGAGAAGTCAGCTTTAAAACTGTCTCAGCATACACCTATAACGAAGTTTTCAGACGCAGGCAACACTAGATTCAGTGCCCTGGAACAGTTCTTTGTTAAGCAGATTTCCGATCAGCAGTCAAACTTAATTGTGCCAGTTTGCAAGGAAGAGGCTACTGTGGATGGATTATATGGCTGTGTCTTATGTAAAGTTTCACCCATTTACAAAAATGCTACGAGTATCACAACCTGTTCTGCAGAGGCACAGATAGGTCCCAACAACTTAGCAAACCACAAAAGAGCTGATAAGGGGAAAGCAAATTTGGAAAGAGGGGAGGAAGAAAACAAGCAGAAGCTATACTCTAATAAAGCTTTATTCAAAACACACTTGGGCTCAATATATTAACTGAAATACTTGAAGTCTTCTTGAAGCATTGAAATTTGAAAATTCAATAGTGTGAAGATACCTTTTCTCTTCCTGAGCAAGCACCACAGCAAGGAATCAGACTACAAAGATTATATACCACAGAGAAATCCCAAAGCCAGCACATCAGGTCGCTTGTACAATCCCAACTAGAGCCACATATCTTGCAACTGCTTGTCAGGGAGAGTAAAACCTACAGGTTCAGAGGAAACAGACTCTTAAACTGACCTTCTGAAGATTTCAGGGTGTTTCTTCTCCCCTATACAAGAGAAGGATTTTCCAATACCCGACCTTAAATATCCTACTTAGCCAATCTACTCATGCTCCTTTTACCTCAGGAAGAATTTTCAGGGCAATGTAAAGCAGAAAACTAAATCAAATGTTCCGATTCCCCTCCCCCAAGATACCCCTTTACTATGGAGAAATCTCTGCAAAACAAATCAGCCAAACTAGATATTTCATTTCAGCAAGGTATTATGTTCTAAATTATCTGGGTATCAAGTTAGCACAGCCATTTCAGCGTCAACGCAAGAAAAGCCTTAACCAGTTCACTGTGATAAAAGGAAGCACCCATGAAAATTCAACAGATTTAATTAAACATACATCAGAAAACATTCTTCAAGAACAGAGCCACGCGTTCTATCATGCGGTGTATGTGATTAAGGACTCACGCCGCGTCTTCAACTCTAGCCCAGACAAGAAGTCAGATTATTTGGGCCACAGTGGCCCTCATACACTAGGTGCTTTCCATAGGCAGATCAGAAAATCTCTGTCCTGAAGGGTTAACTGTCACTTATATGGGATTTCACTTTGGGAGAACAAACACTAGGGCTTCTGCTTCCTTAGCTTCCAGGATCTTTTTAGAGGACCTTGCAATGACTTTAAGGCAAACTCGGTCATGGTGTGGTGCCTACCAACAGGCACCAAGCACTGTCAAACAACATCAAATCCAGACACAGCAGCAAGGAGCATAGTTTGAGTAGCTGTGCTCTAGAAGGGCAGCTGCCAGGAGAATTACCTACTGTCTCCACTTGAATTCAAGTTCCGAGTTAAGAAGTTGCACGGTCACATTGCCAAAAGGCAAAACTGAGCATAAAACCCAGTCCCAGCCCTGTTGCTCTCACTATTCTTCACCAACTATACATGAAAAATTCCCCACATTCAACAAGACAATCCCTGCAGAGTTCTATTGTCTCAAATTATTAATTAAACATGCTCTCAAAGAAAGCAAATGCCTAAAATCATTTGCTTCTACTAAGCAACTCCCATATTACCCTAACTGCAATTCAGACAGTCTAAGTATATCCACTCACTGTAATTGGGAAGGAACCACCACCAAAGAAACTCTCTCTTCACTCCAGTTCAAGAACATACATGCATACACAAGCCACAAGAGACCCCATCCAAGAAAACCCAGCCAATTTTCCTAAAAACCTGCTCAGTGTTGATAACTTGTCCCAGCTGAATATCTCAACCATCTTTTCATTCCCCTCAGGAGTCGTAGATAGCTGTTTGGATTTGTAATGACATACGCAACCTTTCATAACCAAGACAAATCCAACATAGGCCATTACTCATCAGGAGTCATCTTGTACCTCTTCACTCACCTACATCAAGTTCTGATCTCCACCCATTTTTTTGCAGGATAAACAGCATATAAACACCCCAGTGCAGCTAGTGGAACTGTCTGCCCAAACAGCCTGAAGAGTAATCAGGCATCGTAGAGCCTAAACCTCTTCAGTTTGAATCTTAGAAATACTGGTGGACATTGACATTCAACCTCATCTTGCTACTTTTTGTGGATAAAGATAAGACTAGGTTTTGCAGTAAAGACCTTGCTGATGGAAGTGTCCTCCATCTAAAGTTTGGTGATTAAGTATTTGTAGCAGCAGACAGCTGGAAGTTTCCTTAGGAGTTCAGAGATTCCAATCCAGAAAAAAAGTCCAATTTCACCATTACTTCAGTGTCTGCAAGAACAAAGAGGAATTTATAATATATGCTGTTTGTGTCAAGCAGCGTATCTTTGACACCTAAATATGCAAACTGACAGTAGCATCTTTAATTGCTTAGTTTTATATAAAAACTTGCCCCCACACACCTTCTGGAGGAGAGGGGAAAAATGCAAAGGGAAAAGAAAGTTTCTAGGTAAAACACAAGAAGAACCAATGTTTTCCTGATGTTCACAAGAGGACACTATCTACTTCCTTGGGAGCAGAGAAACTTTTTCTTAAGTCATCCCTACTAAAGCCATTCACAGCTCAATTCTCAGAGCTGCTAGTCAAAGTACGAACAAATGACGAGGAGGAACAGCCAGCACAACAAAAAATGAAAAGCAAGGATACCGTAAGTAAGTTCTGACTCACAACACTCATAGCTATTTAATAACACATGATGAAATGCTATCATTTGGTAAAAATCACTGGAATATTATCACCAACAGACACAGATAGATGACTGTCTACATACGTAATAAAGAAGAAACTGGGATTCAACAATTACAAAAAAATCCCTCTACCTTTAATTACGACCTCCCAAGCTCTAGGCAGACATTAACCTATATTACCCTATAATTATTTTTTCTGACTTTCCATTATCTTTTAGCTACCGACTTTCCTAACCAGTCTTCAAGGCAACAAGGCAAGGGCCCTCACTGCATTATCTTTGAAAGTCTAAAATCAAAAGTACAGTAATATATGTGTATCCATAAGAAACTGAGACTCAGCAGACATCCATAATGATTCCCCACCTCTCTGCATGTACCAGCACTACCTTCCACTTCTCTTCTTGCAGGAACAATTCAATTCTACCCTGGCTAAGCCCAAATTGAATTAAAGCATTTTGCATGCATAAGACTAGTTCTTGCTCCAAGGAATTTAAAATTTAAGAAGCAGATGCAGAGGTGGCCAAAAAGTCAAAAGGAATGGCAGTATTAGGATTACATATATCCCGCATTCTGTTTCCATGAGTAAAAGCCCGAGGCAAACAGAGAACCATGAAAAAAGAGGCACTCAAGAAAGGCTGAAGCAATAAACGCGTAGATAAAACTGCCTAGCCATCACCGGAGTATACGGTATCAAGTCAGACACACGAGAAAAGGGTTGCTGCCCCATCTCAGAGTTGACGCTGAAGAAATTAAACACAAGGATTGGTTTAAAGATGCATACTGAATGCAAAACATCAGGACTATGTGACAAACACATTCCAGCCAATGTAAAAACCACCAGAAAGTAGAACAGATAAGGCCCCAATGTTAATTATATTAGAGTGGGTATTTCTTGAGCTTCAGATCACAGAACATGTGGGGGAAAAACAGAGAAAGCATCACACAGAACCGTAACCCTGCAGGTATATTTTGTCCATACAACCTTCTTGGAAGTGTTCTGCCTCCAAAGAACACATGCGTTATTTTTTAAAAGTTCATTTAAACTAGTATAAGCTAATGAGGTTTTTTTTTTTCCCATTAAGTGGTGTATTTATTAGTATAATTTCATTCAAGAAGTTACTGAAGAAAATCAAGCTGAGGAAGAGCAACACATCTACTGCCATCAGGGCAAGTCTCTGTAACAGGTAGGATTCTTTTGTTTGAGTGAAAGTTTAAGTCTTCTGGTTATTAAAGAATGCAGTAAAAAAAGTTCAAATACCAGCACAATTTTTAATGACTGCAAGGTTTGGGTGTCCTGTCCCTGCCCCCTCATCTCCAGTGAGTTTCGTCATCTTTGCTTTTAGGCATTTTCAGAGAAAGGAAGATGAAAGTGTGAGTTGGAGGAAGAGAGGATTGAGAATTTTACAACATTCATTTTAATTCATGAAGTCATCTTTCCACAAAATGTCTCAACAAAAGCAGTCCCAGCCCAAACATCTCCACACCAGACTGCACGACAGTTTTTATCTGAAAAAACACACAACAAGTTGCAGCCTTTCAGTAAGGAATTTTTGCTTACTGTTTCTTACACAACTTAAAGCGCATTAAGATCTCTTCCATCGATCTCTCTTTAAAAAAGTTTTACATTTAGTGACTGCAAACTTGGGTAGGTAACAGAAAAATTACATCTCATTTCAATGCAGTTATTTCCTTCAAAGTGATAACTTAACTAAACACTATGTTTTCACATAAGGGAATAACTACAGTATTCTTCTAGCTGCTTAGTTCATATTGCAGTATTTTATGCCATTTTTCTTCCAGAACAAATTAACAGGGCACTTGGGTTTACTTCTTTGTTGATGTACACACCGACTTCAGTGAGGTTGCAAAATTCACTGCAATGTTTGCTTTTAAATGGTCTGGATGGCAACACATCCCCTGGGGAGGCACAGAGGAGGAGCAAGGGCTTGTTCACTTTTATTTGAAAAACTAGAGGCAGGCGATATTCATAAAGGTTGCAAAAGCTCCAGGTCTGCTGCTCTGATGATATTTGTGGGAATCATTCTAAAATGTGCTTACACTTAAGTTCTGCTCCCTTAGAAGAGGAAGCACATCTCCTTTGACGAGTTACTTACAGGTCACAGACAGAAAGCTAGAGTGAGTCACGCACTCATTTAACTCGCAGCACATCTGACAATGCAACTACTGAAAAGACTTCTAGTAAACACTACTACTGAGACACATTTTGGCCCACTACCCTTTTAGAAACATTAAGCCGCTGTAAGAAGCTAGCTGTGTGTCTAAAGGCACTGTTTCATGACATTCTTAAGGCTGTTCTCCTCTCTGTTCAGTTAAGCACATTAATAGAGCCTTCCCCTCCCAATTATAACCAAAAAACCCAAAACCCCAAAGCAAACAAGCAAAGAAACCCAGGAAAACACATTACCGGCAACTTCCAGAACTGTGTTTTTCAATATTGGGAATGGTAAAAGCCCAGCCTACATGCATTGGCAGTTTTGTAATACCATTACATAAGAATTATTTAACTACAGCAACAGATCTGAAAAGCAGCAGCAGCCACTGCTACGTTGGTTCACACACACACACAAAAAAAAAATCAATAAAGGGAATGATAAATTTTGCAAACATGTATTTCACTGTCACAGAGAGTGGATTGGGATTTCAACACCCTCAAGAGCAGAAATGTTTCAGCTTATAGCTACCAAGGCACCGCAATCCTGAAAAGAGAAAACAAAAAGTACGACTGTTGCCATTCCAACCGCACAATAACCAGCTTAAGCTTTAAAAAGTGTCATTAAAAGCATGATGCGTTCACACGTTGAGTTTGGAAACATGGAAATTTTTTTACCTGATGTTCTGCATGAATGTTATCCCCGGTAGGCCAGCGGTGTTTGCTGTTATTATAGCCGCCTCCACCGCTTCCTCCTCCCCCAAGCTGCTCACCATGCTGCCTCTGGAAGAAGTAATCCACCATAGCGTCGTCCTGGGAGCGGCCTGCAACTCCGATGGATCCAGGAACAGGACTGGAGTGTGTCCCTGCTGCAAGCGCCTGATTTGCAGCTGGCTGTTGCTGAGCCTGGGACCCTGTTCCAGATGTCAATACAACAGGCATGTTGGGATTAGCTGTATCTTGAGCGTGCTGTTTCAGGTGGGGGCTGAACGAGTCCTGCCAGAGTACTGCTTTTCTCTTCAAAACACACGCAACGCTCATTCCACCAACACCTACGGGGGGTGAGGGGAAGGGAGAGAGACGGCGAGAAAGAGAGAAGGAAAAGAAAACATGAAATCCTTACAGCTTCAGCTTTACATATTAAATAACACACCCATCTTGTGACTGGCAGGCAAACATCACGATGCCAAATCTGACTCCTTTTAACATGGTTATTTGCTCCACTAACCTACCAACTAAAATATCATAAAAATGCACGCTAGCCAAGAATCCCACATTTTGTGCTGCAAAGTGTTATCAGCATATGCAAGATTCATGCAAGGTGCCCATTACACTGAAATCAGAATGCCAATTTATGCGACGGACAAAACAACAACTGGAGTGCCGCCGCAGAAGATTGCTAGAAAAAAGCCCCCGAAAAACCCGGTGGAAAGCAAATTACACCATCGATGCCTGCCACGCGTGTTTACACCTGACAAATTACAAGGCAGATCTTCAATCAATACACAAGTCCCACTGTATCACGATGTGTTCGCTCAGTCATGCAAAACATCAAGGCAACAGTGGGTTTTTTTTCAAATGCAAACTTAAAATACTGGATTTCTGCTTATACAGTTAATTAAGTCCCAAATACAATGTGCACTCTTCCCGCAAACTCAGAAGCTGGCTTTGGTCATGAGATGGTAAAACACACCGGCATGTTTTGTACGAGATTCCCTGGAGAAAGAGCAGCTAACCTCTGCCCGGTGCCCGGGATCTCGGCAGAACCTTCCAGAGCTGGAGCAGCCAGCAGTGCCGGTCCCACAGTCGACAGCACCAGGGGAAAGCTGGACGAGTCGTAGAAACCGTCCAACCCCAAATGCTTTGCATACACCCAAAATCATCTGTGTACAGGAGGACAACAGGCAGACTAGGCTGACAGCAACTCACTGATTTACTACCCCCCCAAATGTTTTGATAGCATCCCAGCAGCACAAAAACATACAAGTTTGTTATTTTGCTTAAGACAATATTATCAGCTGACCCTGAGAGCAATAAAGACATTACACGTGTGAAAAGTGTTTTACCCCATTATGGAATGCTCAGCCAATGCAGAGCAAACTTGAATTTGCTTTTTAATAATTCTGACTGTACCATGCCTTATTATTTTTTAAAAAGATTGCTAGTTTATGACTTCAGTTACCTAAATACAACCCCAAAAACACCACAGAGAGTTAGAAGGATGAAACGGTGGGGGTGAGTTCAGCCCATACGGACGCCCACCACAGCTGCATACCAGCAGGAGAATGCTTTTACTTTTGTACCTTGGTGGCTGTAAACCTTGGCCCTGATCCTGACAGCAGCTCCGACGGCCTGAAAGGCGGCTCTGTTTCCTTTCTGCTCATCATAGTAGTTTTGAACAGTCAACTACTACAAGCAACTTCCAAGAACAATTTTCTAACAGTGGAGAGAGAAAGTTGACACAAAAAAAAAAAATCCAAGTCCTGTCTCTGATCAAACTGAAACTTAGGTTTGTCCCACTAATTGAGAACAGCATTAATATTCAGAAGAAAATAAGAACTGCAGTGGTAAGACTTTTTTATTGCACCTACAACATGCATTTGTCAACACACACACAGAGCCTCCATGGCCACATAAACAAGAAACTCTGCAAGGCATTTTATAGGTTCAAAGACCTTCACGACTTAAATACCAGTAACATTTAACAGAACTAACTCCTGTCTTTCAAAAAGTCTGGAAATCACTACCTTCCTTAAATACTTCATAAAACACCGTGACAACGCCTGGTATTACTAAACCTTCACTGATTGTTAAGAATACAATGCTACGATTTAATGGCATTTTTCCTTTAGCTTTCCTTTAATAAACATTATAAACAAAATCCTTCAGTAACACAAAATGAAGCAATAAAGCTCCTCTACACAATAAGAAAAAAAAAATTAAGTTATTACTGGTAAGAAATTCACATACCACCAAGTCAGGGTGTATATTAATTGCAGACAATGAAATCTGAGCAGCCCCTATGAAAAGAGGTTACAAGTTATCTCAGGGCAATCTTTAAAAAAATATAAGGAGATACTATGAATGCACAAAACCCTTCAAGTATCACTATACTGCGACAAGCCCCTGTTTCCAGTTGGAAATACCACAGTGTACAAAGTTGTGAGAGAAGTCAGCACAGCCACAACCTTACTTTCCTCCCTCAAAAGGCAGTGGGCTGCAAGGTCCCTCTGCTCACCAGCACAAATTCATTTCTGGTTTAATTCGCAAGCAGATCGTTAATAATTGCATTACTATAAAAACAGGGGATTTTTGAGACTCTAGAAAATCTCAGTTAAGGTACTACGAGGATCCGCACGAGTGCCTCCTGCTCCCAGACGCTTCCTCTTTCGTCTAATACAGACAAGGCAGCTCCAAACACGAGAGAAAAACTTGGCAAAGGCGACATTTTGAAAGGGAGCAAAGGGGAAAAGAGCATTCTGGGTAGTTCAAGTTTAGTTCCAAGATGTGTTTTTATAGAAATGGCGAGTTAAATGTAGCGGACAGCTGAATCCTGTCATTCAAAGCACACAGAGCATCAGAAATATGTTAAGTCACCTACACAACGCACATTCATTAGCTAACCGGCAGCTGCAAGACTCGCCGCTGCTAATGGCTACTAAGACCCTTTTCATTCCCAAACTCTTAGTAAAAATATACAATCAACTTTTCCTAGGTAAACTGTTTGCTGGGAAGAGTTAACACATTTACGAACAAAGGCTTCTACTCTGCTACAATGCGCTCAAAGAGGACAATTTTCCTTTTCCCTTTTCCCATGCAAATAAACTGCTCTGTGTTATCATTACAAGCAAAATACTTTAGATTATGGGATGTTCCACAAGCAACAAAAACTTCGGAGACATCTCCAAGCAAGTTTTAAGCTTCAGTGGCGATGACACTGAATAAGGCAGCTTTAATCTGTGTCGAGCACAGCTATGCCTTCAGAGCTTCCCTGCTCTTATTCAATATTCCTCTAAAAATAACAGACAATATTAAAAAATTAAGTCTGTGCAAGATGCGCATTTCAAAAAGTTCAATCGTGAACTAGAAGAGAGTTTGGGTTGGGTGGGGTTTTTTTTGAAAGTTAGACTGGAAATTAAAGCACAGCCATTGTTCGAGAGCTGTGTGGCCTACAAGAACTTTTAACATTAAACCTGGTGTTTTCCTGAAAACCAGGGGAGACGCAGCAGGAAGCGGGTAAATTGATCATTGACCGAATTGCTTAAACCAGCATTAAAACATCGTAAGATAAATGCTACCCCTTACCCCACCTCCCTCGCTCTTAATAAAGGAAATTCCTTACTCATGATCTGTCGAATAAAATCCCTGCTCAGAACAAAGTTATTAAACATTGACCAAGGGGAAAAAAAAAAAAATTCAGAGTATTTCTCAGGTTGGGGCAAGAGACAGACTCTTAAAATTACCAGTTTACAATTAAAAAGGGCCAAACGCTGTTATTACGCGAAAACGAGATAAAAACAAGGGGGGAAAAAAAAAAAAACCCACACAAACACAAAAACACCAGGGTCACCCAGCACACCAAAAAGTATTGTCTGCATCTCCCTCCCTCCCGTTCGCGAGGCACCGTCCCTCTCCTCTGCCAGGGACACCGAGACCCCCAGCCCGCCGAAGGCCCCCCAGGGCCGGGGGGGAACCCAACCACTCCGCCACACCAACGCGGGCCGGCACCGGGCCGGGCCCGCCGGGGCAACAAAGCGGGGCCTGGGCCCTCCCCGGCGGGCCCCCCATGGGAGAATGGGGAGCCCCGGGGGGGCCCCGCGGCGGGCCGGGCGCGGGGGGACGCAGGCGGGGGGCGCCGGCGCCGCCCGGCCGGGATGGGCCCGCGCCCCCCCATCAATAACTCCCCCCTCCCGGCCGGCCGGGGTGCGGCGGCGAGCAGCCGGGGAGCCGCTCACGGGAGGCGGGGGCCCGCCGCGCCCCCCCCGCGGTAACAATAGGGGCCAGGCCCCGGCCCCCGAGCGCCGACAAGAAACCGGGCGGGAGAGCCGGGCGCAGCGCCCCGCCGCCGCTCGCCTTCGGGGTGGCCTGGCGGCGCTCCGCCCGCCCCCCCCGCCAATATGGCCCCACCGGCAGCTCCGCTGAGGTGCGCGGCGTGCCGGGGGCCCGTTCCGGTGCCGATACTCACGGGCGGAGCGGTAGGATGAAGACGGATCTCGGCCCCCCCCAGGCCGCTCGCCGCCTGCCTCTCCCCCTGCCTTTCACTCCGACAACATGGCGGCCCGGCGGGGACGGGCGCCGCGCTGCACGCCGGGAAGGCGAGGCCGCTCCAAGCGGCGCCGGGCCGCANCCTCCCAGCCGCGCCCCGCGCCGGCCCGGGAGCACCGCGGGGGGTGACAGGCCGTGCCCCGGCCCCCTCCTGCGCGTCCGCTCGCGGGTGTCGCCGCTCCCCGGCCAGGCCCGGGCCGGCTTGGGGCCAGGCCCGGCTCAGCTCGGGGCCAGGCCCGGGCCGGGGGCCGCAGGCTTTAAGCGAGGCCCCTTCCCCAGCTGGGGTGGGGGGTCGCAGGCCCTACTCAGCCCCACGCTGCCGCCATCAACGCTCCCTCGGCTCACGGGGCTGTGGCTGAGCCCCCCCGCCCCACCGCTGCCGCCACCGCTCCCGGCCTCGGGCACCCCCAGCCCCGCAGTGGGCAGCGGGGAGGCCACCGGGCGGCTGCCAGCCCCCCTGCCCGAACCAACAGCCGGCCGGCCGGGGCCTGCTCACACAAAGGCAGTGAAGAACCGCACCAGAGGCACGAAGCGCAGCCGAGCGCAGGCAGGGAGAGCGGCTCTTCCTCGCCCCGCGCCTTTACAAGCCCCGCGCCAGCAGCCAAGCAGACTTTTGGGGTGTTTTCCCTTCACATCCCCCACTCCACTCCCCTTCCCCACAACGCCAGGGCTGTGGGGAAACTACACACCCCGGCGTGCGCCGCTCCGGCGCCGGCCAGGCTCGCAGTCTGGACATTAAAACAAAGCGCTGTACTCTGGGAGCAGTAGTTTCTGCAATAACACCTCCATGTTAAAGGGACAGCTCGTTCGGGAGCGGCCGCTGTTGGTTTTGTGCACCCTCCTGCATTGGGGTGTTGGGCTCCTATGTTTTGGGGGGGGATTTAGCACCTGCACTTGACGCTTAGATGTAATATTTTCTCTCCTCCTAGCCAGGCGAGCGAACCGCACGCGAAAAACGGGAGGAAAGTGCTGGCGCAGGGCAGCGGCTCGGGGCATGCCCTCGCATGCACACGCAGAGCAAACAAGCAGCAGCCCAGCGCAGCGGCTGCCGCGTTTGAAAGGGCTTCGTCAGCCGACGGGGTCCCGCAGACTGCACGGGGCTCGGCACAGATTTCCCTAAAGCCTGAGCTTTTGCGGGCGAAGCAAGCGGGTTGTGGTTTCAGGTACAAGAAGTTACTTCAAGCCCAGTTTATCGCAGTCATTAAAGCATGAGCAGAGCCAGATCCAGCTGAGTTCTGGCTGCATAGCCTGCATCCATTTTCTCCCCGAAGGGCTGCCGGAGTCATGGGTGTCTCCACCACCATGTTGCCTCTTCCAAGTGCCCGCACTGCGATGGAGTGTGCAGCCCAGCCAGGCAGGTCTTGGGGGGAAGCTGGGCCTCACCCCGGCCACCCACCAAAACCCTGGGGCAAAACGGCTCATGGCTGCAGCCTGGGAGGTGCTGAGTACCCCCGGCCGGGCATGACAGGGGACCTTCAGGATAAACAGTTAGCACGGGCTTTCACTGTCAATGCTGTTTTTTAAGCCAAGCCTTATATAGCCACCTAAAGTTTTCTTCGGCCAGCGCCAGCGTGGCTTATTTGACCTGGCAAAACCCCGCTGTGATAAACCGAGCTCTGCCGGGTTCAGCTGCCTGCGCCGCAGCAGCATGATGCCCAAATGGGTGTGTGGCACTTGGCACGGACCCCCCTGCCCTGCTGCCACGCAGCCTTGCCGGGCCCTGAGCATCCCGTGAACGGCTGCAGCATGGATCCTGCACAACGAGTAGCTCCTGTTAGCAAGGCCTGGCTGCCTCCAGGCTCTTCGCTGGAATAGGAACATCAGCAGGTTCTTCTGGCGAGCGTCCCTAACGAAGATGCAGCTCATTCTGCCGAACTGCGCTGCCCTGTTACAAGGAAACCACCTCGGTGACGCAGTCAGCCTGTCAGAAGCACGCTTGTGTGGTGAGGCTGGATCAGTTCTCCATCTTCCAGCGGGTAGAGCCCTAAACCTGGCTCTGCCATGCCATGGCGGGCCATGCAACGCCCCCAAAACGCTGCCAGCTGAGCAAGGCCAACTTCATGGCGTAGTGGAGATGTGAATAGTGAAAACACGTTGTCTTGGCACCAGAGCAAATAAATCTGGCCAGACACCCTTCTCCTTTGGTTGTATTCTGCAACGTCTCCTGAACATCCCGGGCCGATACACGACATCAGCATTGACTCTTGGGTGATGAATATTTTGGCTGTGAAGCGTGAGCTCTTTCCCACACCATGTCTTCACTGCAGAGCCCGAGGGAAGGAGGGCTGGCAGGTCCCTACCTGCTTCTGCTGGCCAGCTTTTGAGGTGCTGTGCTTGCAAACTGGCAACCTCAGCACCCCACCTTGCTGGTGGGGCCGCCCGTCCCCGAGCTATCATGCTGGCGGTAGCACAGAGGTCTCCGAGCAGCACTGACCCTCTGCTGCGAGCCAGAGATAACAGCTACACCGCGGCGGGTTGCAGCACACACCCAGGCTGCTTGCTGACACTAGAAACATGGTTTGTGTTAATTATACCTGGGATAATTACATTTATACCAGTATAATGAGAGGGGGAGGGAAGGAGTCCTCCTGTGGATGAAGTATTAGTGGTTAAAAGCCACTTATGCCAGTAAGTAGTTTATTCGGTTTAGGAAGAAGGGCGCAGAGAAGTGGCACATGGGGACAAGCAGCCCCGTGGCTATGGGACTGAGTTAGAGTTTGGGTCTCACCTCCAACACCTCCGTCCCTCCCGCTGCCATCCTCTCTCTTGCCCCTCAGACCTTGCCCGAGCTCCCAGCTTGTTGCAATCCATGGGAAGTCTCCCACTGAGAGAACATGCTGCTCCGGAGACTTCAGAGCCATAGAGGGCAGGCAGAGTGGGAGGAAGAGGCCGTGCGGGCAGTGAAATAACTTCCATGTCCATGGGAAAAACCTTCTGGAAGTGGAAATGTCCTGATCTTTGTCGCACCATTGGCCATCGAGGGCAGCTGCAGCTCCCTGGCCCTGGCTCTCCCTGTACCAGTCCTGGCATAAGTTATCCTGGGCTTTGCCTTTGGTCTACAGAGAGAAAAAGGTGCCTCCGGAAGGTGGTTGATGTCCTCCTGACCTCCACATGACTCGCTAGAAGCACCTTTCTCCCTCCATTGACTACAGAAGGGGCTTCAGTCAACTGCGTTCTTCATTAAATATCAATGTCCAAAGCCAAATGCCCAAATCCAGACCCTCCATCCATGCTCTGCCCAGACTCTGTTCCTGGAGGCACGATGCCCAACACGGCAATATCTTCTCTTTGAAGAAGCCTTCTAGTCTCAGAGCAAATAAACCCAACGCTGCTGTGATTCATACTCCTCAGCGCAGAGCTTCCCATAGCTCGATGGAGGAGAAATATGCACAGGACAGGGGTTTCAGCTGGAAAAGAAAACAGATTGAGGGACTCCATAAACCACAGATGAGTACTGCCCCCGGACAGACCTGGCCGTCCCCAGCCTCGGGGAAGTGTAGGGAGGGTCCAGCACTTTTATTTCAATGACAGCTTGGTCTCTGAAATGAAGTCAGATGGGAGGAAAGAGCATCTCCCCCCCCAGTGCCAAGTTCTTTAGTGGGGCAGCAAAATTTTGATGGCCACCAGAAAAAAAAATTCCATTGAATTACTTGATTTTTTCTAAACCAAGCCAAAACTGCTGAGATCTTCATGCAGGATACTTTCAAAACGTGCCAGCTTGACCAAAAAGCTTTAAGAGCCAAATACGTCATTCAGCTTCATCATTGGGACAGTGTTTCATCAAACCATGTTGCCTTGAGACAAAAAGTAATGACCAGCCCTGCAGCTGGGCAGCTTTAATACTTGTTCATGAACATGGGCTGTGTGCTGACCCATCCATTGCTCCATCAGCTGCTTCACAAAGATGGCCAGAGACCTAAAATCATGGACCTTCCCCACGGGACCTTGCCCCTAAGAGCCCAGTCCCACACGTACGCAGATGCAGGGCGCACATGTAAATGTTTTCTGGGCTGGACTTGTCGTCATCAGTGGACCTAGATGGGAAACGTCCCTTCGTTTCTGCAGCAGCTTTCAGAGATCAGATAAAACCGTGGTTTTCACCCACACTTTTCGCCTACGGGTTTCCACGCTCTTGTTGAGAAACCCAATGCAGACATTTTTAGGAGTCAGCAGCTGAGTGTCTAAAAGTAGCTGGTGAAATGTTGCGGTTATGGCAAGCTGAAGGAAATTCTGGCTGCAGACCCACCTGACAACAGTAAAGTCTGAAAGTTTCGTTTTGGCTGGAAAGTCGCTCTTTCTTGCAAAAATACACCCCCCTAAAATTAAAGTTTTTAAGCAACTCCCACCCATCGGCTGTGCTTAGAGTTGTACCGAGCCCTACACGGAGTCCCCGATCCTGGGTGCAAGGACAACAACCAAGAAACTCTGGGTGATGTCTTGAGGGTCATTAACAACAGATCCCACTATTTCCTCTCTGTGTGCAGGAAGGCAGCTGGCAAAGCCATGTCACACATCCCGCGGTTAGAAAACAGCTGTGCCAATGCCTTCCTCCTCATCCCGGTGATGTCCTCCACTGTCCTCCTTCCAGTTTGCCTCGCTCACAGGGCCACCGCAGAAGAAGACAGCCAGAGGCAGGCAGCGAAAAATGCCCTGGAGAAGTGGAGATAAATCCAGGATGGATTTATGGGATCCAGAGTGGGTTAAACCCAGGATGAGAAGAGACACACAGGACTTCTTCTCACTCTTATGGGTTCAAGTGGTATTTTCCTCAGGGACCAGGCAGCGAGAAATGTTTTTGGCAGGGTCACTAGCCCAGGGGACCAGGTGTCATTGGGAAGGATCCTTGGGTGTCCCTCTGCCACCCCACTGTTGTAGTCTATTAATGAGAAGGTAATTCAGAAACCTACAGAAAAAGCAGCTGCACAAACAACGGACAGCAGCTATAAGCCAGGAAAAAGGAAATTCTTATTTGTTTTTTAAACCGCATGGGTTTTCCCCCTGGACCTTGCTGCTGAGATGTGTCATGGCAGTAAGGAGCGGGGCTGAGCCCTGCTCCACATTCCTACCTTTTCATCAGCCTTTTTAACCAGCCGCCGAACCCTGAAGGGGCCTGGACACCAGAGCTGCAGAGAAAACAGAAGCTCTGATGGATGCTGGTGGATAAAATAAATGAACGCTTGGGGTATGAACCGCCGTGCCCTCCCGAGGACCTTGCAGGCAGGCAGGGCGGCGGGACAGGGGGACAGCAGTTGGGTTGAGCACAGCCCCGGGAGCCGATGGGATCTGAAAAATCCTACGGCTCAGCAAAGGCGCTGTGGACAGGAGAGTTCAGGTGGTGGCACCTTCCTCCCGAGAGGGAGATGACAGCGGTGTCCCCGCTGAGTGTGGGCTGCTGGCCAGGGCTTGGTCGATACCCAGCTGGAAGGGATCTGGCAGGCTCCAGGGCTGCTCTTGGCCGGCACTTGCAAAGTCAAAGTGGAGACTTGTCCCTGCTCAGGGTGTCCCACCCATAGCGGCTGTCCCTCCAAACGTGTGCCAGGCCAGACGTAGATTGTACCTGTGTACGGTCTAGCTAGATCACTCGAGGATCCAAGCTAGATCCTTACACCTACCCAACTCCCTGCTTCGTGGGCCCCAGGAGGGTAGAGACACCCACCAGGAGCAAGGGAATGGGACACAGGGATCCCTCCGCTACTGCTGGCCCATCAGTGAGGCAGGTAAATGCTGCCTGGGGACACTTGATGTCCACTGGTGGCACATTGTCCCCATATGGTGTCACTGGTAGGAGCAACACCACCTCCCCAGTGAGTGCTTGTGAAGCTCCCCTTTTTGGGGATCATCCCCCACACCATGTCTCATCCTGATTTCTAATCATTCGAGCTGCGACGCAGGAGGCTGATTAAGATTTTGAGCTTGTTTGTTATCCCTAAATATATCAAGTCTGGATTTTCTCAACAGGCAATTACATGACGAAGCCCTTTGGAAGCTTGCTACCTTCTCAGCCCGCATGACTTCTTGCAGTCCTGCAGCCTGATTGCGTTTTGTGGGGAGCGATTTCCTTCTACCAGCTCCGCATTTCCCATTTGCGTTGCATCAGCTCTTCCTCGGCGCTGAAAGACGAGCGGGAGGGATGCTCTGACTTTCTCCTGCCTGAAATGTCTCTCCTGAGCCAAGCCAGGCTGAGGCACGGCATCAAGACTGGCGTATCCTTTACCTGCAGACAGAGCAGTTTATTGAAATATATATATGTATTGGAAAATATATATTATTATGGAAACGTATGGACTGCGTATAGAGGCAGAGTCGCAGGGCAGCAATGCTGAAACAGGAGCAAAGGGTTGAGTGGAGGCTTTGCAGGGGGTCAGTCAGCCAGAAGGTTTTCCCAGTCCCCAACCCCACATCTCCTTTGCTTGCAGCTTTCCCAGACCTTATTTCTTGGGGTTAAAGTTGTCCAATTGGCTCTTGTCCCTCACCTGGAGAGGGTGACAATGTGCTGCTGCTGCCAGCCTGTCGCGGGCCGTCCCCAGGGCGCAGCTATCGGCATCGCCGGTTCAAGATGCATTTCCTGTTATGTTCCCAGTTAAGAAAAAACAACCACCCCACAAATTGTCATGTTTAGAGGAACATCATCCCAGCTGCAGACTCATATGCTCAAATTTAGGAAATGCCAGTGTTACCTTTGCCTGCGCAACCTTAATTCAGCCCCCTTAGGCACATGCTTTGCGATCCAGTCTTTAATTACAGATTCACAGACGAGGTTTTTCCCACGGCACCCTGTGGCCCAGTTAGGGCTGGATCTGCCCCGGGGCAGAGCGATGGGGGAGATGTGGATGTGGGACCCCTGTGTCCCCTCCCGCCCAAGCTGGAAAGAGCGTGAGACTGGAAGGACGGAGGTCTGCTGCTTGAAATGCTTTTGCATTTCTTCTCTCTCATAACCCAAGTAATTTTGCTAAAACTCAGGGTGCTGCAGGAGGGTTTGCTGAGCAAGAAAGAGTGAAGGGTGAAGGTGGGGCCTCTCCGCTCCCAGCTCCAAACCCCTCTGCCGCCAGCATCCCCCCCAGACCACCTCCCTGCCACCTCCCCGGGCTGCCCAGGGCTCCCTGATTGCCTCCTCCCTCCCCTCCTCTTGCACAGAGACCTTCTGTCAAGCCGAGCTCCACGCGGTCCCTCCACCCACGCACACCTTTGATTTGGACACTGAGATGTGCCTGGGCGCTGGGTGGAGGCTGCGTTTATTCCAGCTTCCTCCATGCAGGAGGCAGCCCGGCGGCTCTTGGGGCTCTGCCTAACGCGGGCAGCCCCCGCCTGCCTGCTGCAGCCCGGCCCAGCCTGGGGTGACAGCCCGGGACCTGGACACCTCCTGCCTCTGCTTGCGCGTCCCCATGTGCCACGAAGCTCCACGAACCGCTCAGCCCGCAGGCAAGGGGGCTTTGCACGGTGGGGAGCTGGCTGGGGAGCGATTTGCGACCGACAGCTTTGGCAGCGAAACCTCCCAGCACGGCTCGTTTTGCACGGAGGGAGGCCTGGGGTTTGCTCTGGGGCCAGCAATGATGATTCCCAAGTGCTTGTAAACGCACCCCACCGGTGCCTTGCCCGAGCAGCGCTCGGCTCCCATGTCCTCTGTGCACCAGAGCTTGCAGGGCCGGCACCGCGCTTCCCAGCTCCTCACCAGTGCCCCTGGTTTGATCTTCGTTGCACAGACAGAGGCTCAGGTACATCCTGGAGACACTTGGCTTAAAACCTAATTGCCCTCGGTGTAATTTGGAGGCAGCGAGCCCATGCTCAGAAGGGCTGATTCACCCTCTGGACCTGCCCCTGCTCCTCCTGTGAGGCCGGAGGGAGCCGAGGGCAGCGGAGCAGCACCCAGCGGAGGTGCCTAATGTGGGTGACCCCAGGCTTCAGGGTAGTGGCGGCCCCTTTCTCGGGGGGCCAGGATTTGCCAGAGCAAAGCTGCAACGGGTGTGGGCAGGAGCCGAGCTTTGCACGTGCGGAGGGACGATGCATTGCAGAGACGCGGGAGACGTCTGATTTGGAGGGTCCTGAGCGCTGGCTGCACGTTCAACCAACCCCAGGTGGTCATTTGCCTGTTATTCCCTGTTCTTGCACCCATCTTGACTGTAACTGCGTGGCTTTACCCCAGATCACACCCAGACATTGTGCTGGTGCTGATGAAGGGATGTGCATCCTTCTGCCAGCCCTGGAGCCTCCGGCTCTGAGACCTTTCCCAGGCACTTTCCCTGCACGGGAGGTGATGCACAGTGGTTACAGCTGGTTGCATCTTCATTGCTTTCACATGGAAAAACCCACATTTCTGGCTGTGCAGCTCTGGTTGGAGCCCAGAGGGGTGAGTAGGGTCTGCAGCGGGAGTTTGGGAAAGCGGCTACACCACGTGCATGGAGAGGCCCTGGAGACGCAACCAAACTGCCCGGAGCAAGAGGCACCGGTGCCAGGAACAACACGGGGAGTCCCATGGCAACAGGGCAGGGAGACAAGTTCGGGGAATGGTGTAACATGGCTGGCACCCGCCCCGCTTGCAGGAACAAAATGGAGCTTTTCCTGCCCACACCGGCTCCCACCTTCCCCCTGCACCTGGATGTGTCCCCTGTCCTGCCCGCCGCGGCACTGGGACCAGTGTGCTGCTGGTAGGAGTCCTGGCACCAAATCCCTTGCAAACTCCACCCTCTTTGCCCCCTTCGTATCTTGGCTTTCCCCTACGTGTTTTCAGCTCCAGCGCTGGCTCCCAGGCACGCTCCAGCCCATCCTCAACTCCTTCTTGATGCTCTGGAGCTAAAAGCCAGCTGATTTGGAGCTGGCTTTGTTGCAGGACTGGAGCATGATGTTGCAAAGGCATCTGAGCTTCTCTCCTGGGGAGTGATGGGGCCAGCGGTCCATATAGATATATACTATATGTATGTGCAGCACCTTTCAGGAGAAGCCAGCTCCTGGTGCAAGCAGGCAGGCTGCAAGGAACCTGTCACGTGCTTTAGTCTCTGCCTAAGATGAGCCATGTGTTGTGCATCCTGAGCAAAAAATTCTGCATATGCCCGCGGAGGCACTATGGCCGGCAGAGAAAGCCCAGGATCTCCCACCAAGGCAGCCCTCGCGTCCATCTGACGTTCGTCTGGGTGAACACCCGTCCATGTATCACCTTCCAGCTGGGGCTGCAGGTGATGGGAGCACCGAAAAGAGCATCTCTATAGGGATGTGGGGCCAGGGATTTCGGGGGCCTCGCACCCATACTGCGGCACAGGTCTGCTGGGCAACGTGGTGCCAGGGGGAGGGTGTCCCGAGGGGATGCCACTGCGTCTTCCACCCGGCAGGGACCACTGGAGAACCATCCATCCCCGCGAAGGAATCAAAGGGGGGAAAATAAGGCCCAGGATAGGTTCCTTAATCAATTTACCACCAAAAGCAAGCTGTGAGCTTTCCTCCAAGCACGAAAACGTTCCCATTCACCCACCGCATCCTACCGGCCTCGCTCCCGCACCCGCTCCCATTTCCCTGGAACCAGCCGTATTTAACTCGGCACACCTAGGACCGCGGCAGCCGGATCTACAGATCTCCTCGAGTCCCTGAAAAGCGTCTCTATGCCTTTGTTTGAGGTTGTGAAAGCGGCTTTTTTACTCCTTAACATCTGTGACTTGCCGGGGTCCCGCGGCTGCGGGAGGGAGCTGGCGTTTCTGCGCAGGGTAAATTAATCCTTTGTTGCTCCTCAGCCATTTCTTTGCTCGGGTTGGGATGGAAGAAAATCAACTCGTTTTTCTTCCTGCCCTTCCTGTTTACGGCGACACAGGGTTTCTTCACATGATAGCGGCAAGAGATGCTTGGACTCTGTAATTACATCTCAGCCACAGCCAGGCAGGGGACAGTGGATGTAAGGAGGGATCGGCTTGGCCCAGGGTGTAAGGGGTTCAAAGCAAAGCCCCCCAAACCCCGCCATGGCTGTGGGTAGTGGTGCAATGCCTACACTCATATGCTTTTTAAATTTGGGGTGCCCTGATAATTTTGGGGGCAGCGAGAGCATTGCTGCTGGGGATGCTGCACCCGTGTCCCAGCTTCAGGCTGGGGTGGGAGCAGGAGGGGGGACATCTCATATCAAGGACGGCCGGTGCCACTCGGGTGATCATTCATAGCATTTTTATTTTGAAGAATTTCCCCTGCTGCTCTGAAAATCAGGTTATGGCTGTAAGACTGTAGGAAGCTGATGGGGGGTGATGAACCCTTTGTCTGCAGGGACCTGGGGGAAAGGCACCCGCTCACGTGCCGAGCATCGTCCCCGCTCGGCAAAGGCTGCACCGGCTGCCAACCGGAGGAGAAAGGAGTCAGGCTTTCCTGGGGAAGGCAGAAAGGCAGGAGATGTTTTAATATCCATTTCCTAAGAGAAATAAGTCATTTGAGAATGTAAGATGCCCAAATAACGCAGTAGATGCGGTGATGCTCCCAGCCACGGCGTTGCTGTTCGCTCTCCCCATCATCCTGGGATGTGAATTGACGGTCGGGTTATCGACCGCCTTCATCTCCTCCGGCGGGTCCATCCAGCACCCAGCCTGGCCCGAGGGCCCCGGGGCGGGTGCGTGGCACCCAGGTTCAGCTGGTGGCCAGCGGCGATAACTGCGGGGCAGGCTGGGTGTCCTGGGAGCCGCCCGGCAATGCCGGTGCCGCTGGTGGGATGCGGCTGCGGCGTGGGAGATGCTGCTGGGGTTGCAGGGAAAAGGAGCTGTGACACCCCCAAAAAATTCAGAGTTTGGTTTTCGGCAGCTGGTCCCGAGCTGACTTTGCCATTTCGAAATGATCCTGCTTGGACAATGCGGCTCTAAATTTGCAAATAGAAATTTGGAGGGGAATGCCCGTGGGAAAAGGGGCGGAAAGGAAACGGAGAGGAGGGAAACGCCGGAAAGCGGATGGCTGGTTTTCCTCTATATCCCGAATTTTTCCCATCTGTTTCTGTATGGCGAGGGCCGGGATGCTGTTGGCTTTGCCTTGGGGGAAGACACATGGACTGTTCTCCGAATTTCCACCCCAAACCCGGAGGTTTTATTACCTGCAAAGCAAATCTCAGCCCTCCCGTTCTCCTGGGACGTGCCACTGGCCACAAGCACTGAGCAAACGGCACAAATCCGCCTCCGAAACGTGTTTTCTCAGCACTCAGGTTGGGAAAAACTTTTAAAACTGGCTTTTGCAGGCTGGCAATTTGGTTTAAAAAAGCTCCTCTATTATAAGACATTAAAATCTGAGTTATTGTAACTCCTGAAACCCCCCAATACAGTTTTATCCTTTGTCTATGGATGCAGTTTCACACTTTCCCTTTTACTTATTTACTTTTAAAATGTATTTATTTACTTACTTATTTAATTTATTTACTTATAAATAAATAAGTAAATAAGTTAATATACTTGCTTATAATAAATATTTTATTATTTACTATAAATAAATAAATAAGCTAATATATTTACTTACAATGAATAAACCATTTTTATGTACTATAAATAAATAAACAAATAAGTTCATATATTTACTTATAAATGGGTAAATAAGTAAATAAATAAATTTTAAAAGTAAATAAATGTTATTTTAAAACAACTAACTAACAAACTGTTTAAATTTTAAGTATATGACCACAAGCTGGACCAGCAAAACCTGTCACCCTCCTCGCCCCGGAGCTGGAGGAAGAATTTCTGGAGGAGGCACGCTTCGGAGCGGTGCTGAGCCCCGCTCAGCCCCGCGGTGCGTGGGGTGGCTTCAGCGGCACCCGACAGCACCCACATCCCACATCCGCATTGGGGATGCCCAGAAATAGGGCCCTGCCCCCAGCCAGGATGGGGTTTTTTCGCTTTTAAAGCAGCTTCCCAAGTCTTTGTATTTCTTTTTCTGTGCTGCGGGTGTTCTGGAGCTGGGAAGCGTCTCCCTCGTGGTGGCTGCGGGAGGGTGACGGTGGCCGTGGCTTTTGGAGAGGCTGCTGGAAACAACCTCACCCCAGCGCTGGCGCGAGCCCAGGGCTGCGAGGAGCCGCCGCCTGCTCTGGCTTAGGGTCAGTTTAGTAACAGCAATGTCACCCCCCCCCAAGGCTCCCACAGCCATCCCCCACGTTTCCCAGTTGCACCAGTGCCACCTTCCCAGTGTGCCCAGATCCCTGCTGGGAGGCAGCTCACCAGCCGTGCCATGGCACCACCTGCAGAAAACCCCCCGACGCCTGTTCCAGACCCGTTTCTGAATTAGTTCCCGTTGCAGTCGTTATCCAGCCATCACGTGCACGCGACAGGGTTTTGTTTCCCTCGCCTGGGTGACGTCTCCCAGCCCCACAACCACCTTTCACTGCAGCAGCCGCCTCCAAAGGGACCCGATCCGTGTCAGATGAAGGACGACGAATTTTATGACCACAAACACTGGAAGATGCCTCCCAAAATTAAAGATTTTAATTGAAAAACACTTTAAGAACCCTATTTCAGCCTCCAGTTTGGTGCTTACCTCCCCTTGCCAGCCCGCTCCAAGGTACAGGAGGCAGAAGACGGGACATGACGAGGCCGAAGGCTGAAACGCTGTTACTGTTGGAGGGTTTCCTGGCGTGCCCGGGCAGGCTGCCGGAGCTGGGACGGGGCTGGGCAGCAGGAGATTGTTTTGCAAGAGGTAACTCGATGGGTGTGGGCAGGCAAACAGGTTTCCTCCTTCCTCTCCAGCTGGGGAGGAGGAGCGCGGTGGGATGCTCTAGCAGCACGTCCATGGGATGCTCCGGCAGCGTGGCCACGAGATGCTCTGGCAGCGTGGCCATGGGATGCTCAAGCACCGTGTCTGTGAGATGCTCCGGCAGCACCTCCATGGGATGCTCCAGCGGGACCCTGGGGATGCTGACCCACTTCTTCCCTGGTCCACGGCCTCACTGTTGTCATAGAAACAGAATCCCGGCTCACCCCCCTAAAAAAAAATCCTCCCCCCTTCCTTGGTACCTACAAGGCATGAGGTAGCTCTTGTTTGATCAGCCTTCACCCAAACACACATCATTACCCACGGAGGCCGTGGGTGCTGTCCCCACCCGCCCCGGCAGCTGCACCCACACCGGGGGGTCCTTTGGGTCCCTTTCCTGGGGGCTCACTCGAAGCCGGGTGCTGCTCGTCTCCCCCCACGTGTGGGGGAACCCCGGTGCCCCGGCAGGGGCCACCTTCACCCCCACACCCACTGCTTTGGGGGAAGACCCGCCTGTCCCCGGGGTGCTGGGACACCCCACTGTCCCCATGGCCAGGGCAAACCCTGTGGCTCCTCCATCCCTGGACACCCCCCTACAATCCATGTGTTTTAGGTCTGAAAACCTGCTTTGAGTCTTTTCTATTAAAGACCGGGCCCTGCGGATGGGATCCCGCGGTGGAGCTGAGTCAGTGGGACTTGCGGGTGACCCGGTGACGTCCGCTCCGGCCACCGACCCCGGCCCAGGGACACCCAGTGCTGCTGGGGACAGCACCGCCACGCTCCAGCCTGTCCCCACGCCAGCTCCCGGCTGGGGACGGGACCCTTACAGGGGTGAAGGCTCAACAAGTTTGTTTGGGAACAAGAGGGAACAAGTCAAGCTGGGCACCGTGTCCCCAAAAAGCCGGTGACAAAACACCATGGCAGGGAGGTGCCAAGCAGAAGCATCACAGGGAGCTCAGCCCAGGGGGGAAGGAGCATCTGGCTGCTCCGGTCCCCGATGTCACCAAAGACACCGTATTTGCTGCCCCGGCCTCACCACATTTCCATTTTGATTTAAAAAATAAGATTTCATTCAACGTCATCGCCCCCTTCCTTCAGCATTGAGCTGGAAAAGGCAGCAAAGGGGAGAAAAACCAAAGGCAGAGGGTGGGAGTAGAAAGCGA
Organism: Pelecanoides urinatrix; assembly: GCA_013400755.1. Classification (NCBI taxonomy): domain Eukaryota; kingdom Metazoa; phylum Chordata; class Aves; order Procellariiformes; family Procellariidae; genus Pelecanoides; species Pelecanoides urinatrix. The sequence continues at coordinate 104,277 of VZTQ01009713.1, read as the reverse complement.
TCACCTCGCATCTGGAATCAAAAATAGAGCAAATGAAATGGCTTTGGATATTTCGAATGAAACCACGTGCAAAGCAAGCATCACCCCGAAGGGGAGGCATTGAACTCCACTCGAATTGCTGCTTTGGTGATGGAAAATGTGAATATTTGGGGAGAAAAGGAAACTTTTCCCATGGGACTGTGGCTGTGACCGGGGAATCCCTACCCTCGCTCCTTGTAGGGCTGGAAAACTTTATTTCAGGAGCTCAACCTGAAGAAACACCCCAGCAGGGTTCTTAATATTTTTCTTGGGGGTTTATTGATATTTCTTTGGGCGTTTATTAATATTTCTCTTAGGGGAAGGGAGGCTGCAGACCCCCCCGGCTGCCCCGTGCACAGGGATGGGATGCGCTGGCCACATCCCCCATCGCAGGGCGGGTGGTCCCCACCCCCAGCCCGGAGGGTGCTGCTTTTCTGCATTTCTGCTTGTTTTACATTTTTTTTCTGTTATTTGACAACCGGGGAGGAAATCACCTGCGCGGGCAGTGGGGGAGGAGGCAGAGCCTCGCCCGGGCATCATGAAAACCAAGCGCTGGGCTCGAAGGCAGCGCAAAGGAGGGCGATGCGGAGCCCGCGGGCGCGAGCTGGCAGCATTAAAGAGGGGGGGAAAAAAAGCAAAATAAAAACCCCACCACTTTTTAATCGATTCAACTGCACAAGGGAAATACCCCAAAACCAGAACAGCCATCGGATGAAACTTTCCTTCGACTTTTATAATTACAGAATAGAAAAGAAATCCTCGGTTCACGTTACAAATACAGTCTTATATAAAAACAAGCCAACGGAAAAGAAAAAAAAAAGGTCGCGGAGGGCCGGTGCCTGGCTCCTGCCGAGCTCAGGAGGGAGGGAGGCTCTTTTGAGTGAGTTTTAAATGACAGCAAGCTTTTCCTTCTGCTTCCAGCTGGGTTTGAGAAGGGCTTCGAGCAGGTGGATGTCTGCCCATCGCATCGCATCGCATCGCATCGCATCGCATCGCATCGCATCGCATCGCATCGCATCCCATCCCATCCCATCCCGCAGTGGGTCAGCGAGAGCATCCGTGGTCCTGGAGAGGAAAATAAACCCCCGAGATGCTGCTGTCCCTGGGGCTGGGCAGCGCTCGGGGATGGGGATGTGTTTTGGGGGACAGGGGGGATTCAGTGCCTGAAAACCACTATTTTCCTTGGAACAAAGGAGGGGAAAGGGTGGAAAAATTATTGCCTGTAAAGTTCGCAGCTTGGCTGGAGGCGGCGGAGGGGCTGGCGGGGGGTTGCAGCCCGTCCCCTGCCCAGGGTTTGGGCTGGGGCAGCTTCGGTCGTTGGCACTTCACGGCTGCTTGTTGGGAAGGACAAAAAAAAAGAATTACTCCAGAGTGCAAAAGAAATCCCCGAATAACCCCCAGGACTGGAGGAAAAATGCCTGGGAGGCAAAATTCATGCGATCCCCCCGCCACCTCCCAGATGCACAGGGTGGGCTTGGGGCCAGGTCCAGGGATCCAGGAGAAACGACATCGCACCTCCGGGATGAAAAAGGAGAACGAGGAGGTCGGGGGGAGCTGGGATGCTTTGTGAAACTACTTTTTTCCTTCCAGCTTCTTCCAAGGTTTTTAATTCCCAGCTCGTCTTCATTTTGCAAAGCGATCGCTGCCCAACGGACCTCCCGCGTTCCCCCCCACCCCAAAAAACACCATTCCCCACATGCCGATGTCGCCCCTCTTTTGCTGCCGAACCCAATGGATGGATTTACCACAGGGACCCCCAANAACAAAAAAACCAACCCAAAACATTCATTAGATTTGTTAAAACAGCCGGAAAGGGGCTGTGTCGAAAGCAGCGTCAGTATTGCCAAATTTGAGCAAGACCCCCCCCAAAATGTGGCAGGGATGGGGGGGGCTTGCGGGGGGGGTTTGGGGTGCTCTGCCCCCCCCATCCCCAGGTCTAGGGCGGGTTGAGGCAAGATGCTGACGGCCGGATCCAGCTCCTCGGGGCGAGGGGAGCATCCCGGCCCGAGCCCCTTCGATGCTGTTTCATCCAACCAGGGGGGCTGGAAAATTCCTTTTGGGAGCAAAATCCCCATTTTTGGGGCCAGCGCGACTCCCAAACCCAGTGTTTCGGGAAGTCGTCCCAATCCCGCGGAGGACAAAGCTGCTCTCTGTGCCCTGTTGTCCCCAAAGTGGTGTTTATGCCCCCCGGCCGGGTCCCAGTTTGCTCCAAACCATCTGGTTTTCGCCCCAGTCCCGCTCCAGGCCCCCTTCCTGCCCGGCACATCGGGAAGGGCCCCGTTGCTCCGAGGAAAAACCAGGATGGGAAAAAGAGAAGAAAACGGTGTCCGGCGAGCGATGCCACCTCCCCGTGTCCCCATCCTGGGGAGGGTGTGGGAGCCGGGGGGGCGGCACAGCTTGGGGGGTTCCCCCGTATCCAGCCCCCCCCGATCCTGCTGTGGGTGGGTGGTTTGGCTCGGAGACATCCAGGGTGGGATGGATGTGCAGCTCCCGGCTCCATTTTTGGGGGTCTTGCAGGGTGCGGGGAGGCAGGAGGGGACCGGGCGGCTCGGTGTTGTCCCCCCCAGGCCGGGGGTCGTGTCATCAGGTGTGGGACAGTTCGCTCTAGGGGGTCCTGTCGCCTCTGGCTCCCACGCCGGGCCGGGTCCAGGCAGGAGGAGGTTACCCAGACCTGGGAGAGAGGCGGAGAGGAGGCGTTAGGCGTGAGACCCCGGTCCGGGCGGTCGTCCCCACCGCGTGTCCCCATGTCCCTGCGTCACACCCAGTGAGGGGACAAGGAGTCACTGCCGGGGTGACCCGGGGTGGCTCTCGCATGGCCATCGCCCTCATTTCACCCCCCAAAATGTCAGAGAGCAACCGGGGCCGGGCTGGGAAGCCCCAATGGGTTGATGTCCCCCGCCACGGTGACACAGGGACTGCCATCAGGCTGCTCCGCTCATCCGTCCACGGCTGCTTGCAGACACCGAGGGGACACGGAGGGGACACGGAGGGGCTCAGGACCCCGACCACAGCGGGGTACATGCTGCCCGCGCCCCCGGGACGTGGGGCAGGACGCCCTTCGGCAGCAGCGGGTGAGCTCCAGGTCGGGGGATGCTGCAGACGCCGGCAGGCCGGCTGCTCCCTGCACGGGTGTGCAGGCGTGGGCAGGCGTGGGCATGTGTGTGCAGGCGTGTGCAGGCGTGGGCAGGCGTGGGCATGTGTGTGCAGGCGTGTGCAGGTGTGGGCAGGCGTGTGCATGTGTGTGCAGGCGTGTGCAGGTGTGGGCAGGCGTGTGCATGTG
>VZTQ01009713.1:9810-100490 GCA_013400755.1 Pelecanoides urinatrix | reverse complement strand
GCGTGTGCAGGCGTGTGCAGGCGTGTGCAGGCATGTACAGGTGAATGCATGTGTGTGCAAGCGTGTGCAGGCGTGGGCAGGTGAATGCATGTGTGCGCAGGCGTGTTCAGGCATGTGCAGGCGTGTGCATGTGCGTGCAGGCGTGTGCAGGTGTGTGCAGGCGTGTGCAGGCGTGTGCAGGCGTGGGCAGGTGCGTGCAGGTGTGTGCAGGTGCGTGCAGGCGTGTGCAGGTGTGTGTAGGCGTGTGCAGGCATCTCTGAGTGTGTGCGTGCACGGGCGCGTGTGCAGGCAGGTCCGTGTGTGCACACGCGTGTGCACGGGCAGGCATTGCTGGGCATCCTCGTGTACTCGCGCACGTCTAAAATGCGAGGGGAGAGCCGGCGCCGCCCGCAGCGATGGCGCAGACCCGGTTCTGCCCCGGGCCCCGCGGGCGGCCGGGTCCTGGCACCGGGCACAGCGGGTGCACAGACGCACCGGGCACAACCGCAGCACGGGGCGAGCACCCAGCCCCCCACACTCAGGTATGGAAACAACCCCCCGGACACCGCAGAGGGACCCCCTGCAGACACCCCACCCCGCACACCCGTGTCACAACTGCCCAGGTCTCAGCTACCGGCTCCCAACCTGTGTTTCCCCCCTTCCCGATGTGCTACAGGAGGGATTTTGGGGGTGAGAACCCCCGTCCTGGGGGGACACACGGCACGGGTGGGGACCCGCTGCCACCCTGGCCAGGCAGGAGGGACCCAAGGGGACGAGGAGCAGGTGCTGGCATGGCACATCCTCCTCCTTCCGCTGGGTGGAAACCCTCCCCCGTGCCCGCTGTTAATCCAATTATAGCTAATTGCCAACTGCTGAATAAGCTTTAATTTCTCAGGCTCGGATGGCAGCCCCGCGTCCCTCCTGCCCGGCTGTCCCCTGGGGACACAAGTGGCCGGATCTGCTCCGCCGAGGTGGGACAGCACCTTGTACCTCCTCTCATGGGTGATGGGTGGCAGCGAGACCCCCCCATGTCCCCCCGCAATGGGGTTACCGCTGCTCCAGCACCCCCTCGGGTCCCCCCCGGGTGTCACCATGCCACCATGGGACCTGGCGTCTCCCACCTTGGGGACAGGGTGCGTCCCCCTGAGTCCATGAGCCCGACCTGCCACCCCTGTCAGGGTGATGGAGGTGCCTTGATGTAAATTATAGCTGCACTAATTAGGTGGTGGGTTATTAATGAGCTGCTGGGGTAGGACGGAGGGGGCTGCGGCAGGGGGGAGCTGGCAGCGCGGTGGCAGGGTCCTGGTTGTCACCAGGCTCTGCCTGCAGAAAGGCCACAAGGATGCGGGTGGCCCATGAGCTTGATTAATTAGGAAGTGATCTAATTACAAGGAGCGCTGCCCCAGCCAGCCCTGCAGCCCCAACGCTCTCTGGGTTTGGCCCTCGGGGCTGTTGCAGGCAGGGAGCGAGGCCAGAGGCTGGATCCATCCTGGGGGACCAGGCAGCACCGTCCCCAGCATCACCTCGGGGTGCGCTGGTACCCGGGTGGGTACAACCCGCCCCCAAACCGTGCAACCCCAAACCCCCCTGTCACCCCCAAACAGGTCCTGGGCAGCTGGGGGAGCCCCGGGAGGGGCTGGGGTTTGCAGAGGGTACAGGGCTTGGGTTAAACATCTCCCAGAAAGGGAGGAGAGGGACTTCCCCAGCACCTCCGCACCCCGCTGAGGTCTCCCCATCCCGGTATCTCAGCATCGAGTTTCTCTGCCATCAGCTTTTGGGTCCCCTGTGTATCTAAAATTGATACTCCCCCCACCTAAAAGTGATATTCCCGCCGCTATCCCCAAATGCTGCAGCTCTCGGCACCCATCCTGCAGCCACTGGGGAACGCTGGGCCCACAGCAGCCCCCTGAGCCCCCCGTGCTGCTGGAGGCTGCAGCAGCAGAGGCTCCCCCCGGTCCCTGCCCTCCCCCCTGCCCGTCTTTGCCACGGTGGCTTTGCTCCGTCCCACCAAGGCAGGTCTGGGGGACATCATCCATGGGACATGTCCTGTCCGGGGGACAATGGTCTCCTGGGTCCCCCCGAGGGTGGGCACCCGGCTGGGGGAGGGCAGGACACCCACGTCGATCCCCAGGACGTGGGTGCTGGCACCGCTCGCACCCCGGGGTGACACCACGGTGAAACGCCAGTGCCACCATCCGTGTCCCCATCCCGGGAAGCTCCTGTCCCGCCATGGCCCGCTCACCCCCGGAGGGCTGGGGGGCTCCTGGGGAAGGAGCAGCTCGATGCAGGGGGGCACAGCACCCATAGGTGCTCACCCGCACCCATGCACCGGGGTGGGCACACGAGAAACTGTCTGTGTCCAAACGCCCAGGGAGAGCCGAGCAATATCACAAATGCATTTGTTCCGCCGCAGCCCCCTCTTTGCATCTCTAATTGCGTGGCGTGCCCTTGAGCAAATGCATTTGTTCCACCGCAGCCCCCTCTTTGCATCTCTAATTGCGTGGCGTGCCCTTGAATTTGCATAGAAGGCTTAAAATATAATTAATTTTTGGCACCCGGCAAAGCCGGCACGAGGCTAATCCCTTCAGATTTTGCAGCCTTATCTCATTTGAGCATTTATCTAGTTAAGCTTAATGGGTAAGGGAGAGGGGAAAAAAAAAAGTCAGCTGCACTTATCTGAAGAGCTGCTGCTCCCCCTGGGCAGCCTCGGCACGTCCAGGCTCGGCAGACAAAAAGCAACAAAAAGCAAAACAAGGGGCACGACCCCCCTAAAACTGCCCAGCCCCAGCCCCGCCGGAGCTCTGGGCTTTATATTGAGACCAAGCGGACCCACAGACCCAAATCTTTTGGGTTACGACGGTGCGATGAGGCACCTTGGAGGGGCTCCTGCATCCCTGAGCATCCCCGAGCATCCCTGAGCATCCCCAAGGTTTCCCCGCCTGGCGCGGACTCACGTGTAGAGCGGCTGTAGCTGTAGGTGTGACGTCTTCTGTGGCGCCTGGTAGCCGTAGGAGTCAAACCCACCGATGAAGTCGACTGGGGAGAGGGGAGAGCAGCGAGGTGAGCTGGGGAGGGCAGCGGGGCAATTTCCCTGCCTCCCCCTGCCCCGTCGGCACGCGTGGGTCATGCAGCATTCCGGTTTGCAGCAGCATCCCAGAGAAATGCAGCATCCCGGGACACCACAGCATCCCAGGGAACTGCAGCATCCCGAGTCGCAGCAGCATCCCGGGACACCACAGCATCCCGGTTGCCACAGGGGGGACATGCAGCACCCTGGGGACATGCAGCATCCCAGGTCCCAGCAGCATCCCAGGTCCCAGCAGCATCCCAGGTCCCAGCAGCATCCCAGGGGAGGGCAGCATCCCAGGGGATTGCTGCAACATCCCAGGTCACCGCAGCATCCCGGGTCGCAGCAGCATCCCAGGAAAGAGCTGGTGAGAAGCAGAGGAAAGGAGCTGGACCGACTTGCGGAGATCCCTCGGGCTCTCTTCTCCCCACAACAGCCCTTGCGTTCCAGGCTGGACAAAGTGGGTAAAATTACTCTATCATTGTCTCCTGAGTGGGCATTTAAGGAGAATTATGGGGGAATTACATCTCGTTTAAAGCGTGTCATTTAGAGGAATTGCAGACACCAATATATCCGTTTTCACGGCTGCGATTTCCAGCCCGGCAGAGCCCATCACCCACCCGGCATCACTTGCCGGAGGGATCGCAGCGGCAGACCCCAGCCCTTCGCCCCGGCCCCAAGCAGGGGGAGCGATGGGTGGCTGGGGGTACCCCAACTTCTCCCATGATCATCCTACGTGCCCCAGACCTGAACCCTTCCACGGGCACAGCCAGCAGCTGCTCAGCCAGCCCAGGAACGGGCACCACGCGCCGTTACAGGAGTCATAGCACGACCCATCTCCCCAAAACAAATATATTAATCCCCAAGGAGCCGTGATCCGGGTGGATTCACACACGGGTGTCCAGGAAACAGCAGCAAGCTCAAGGGGGGAGCCCAGTTCTCCCAGCATATTTATCTTCCTGACTTAATATTCAGCCAGCTCTCAATTTTGATGCCATCCATCCATTTCCAAATCTAATAAGATATTCCATTAAAAAAGATGCATTTGAATCTTGGGCTCCAGCAGCATTAATATTAAAAGTGTATTGAATGTGGGAGTTTGTTTGAATGCAAACACGCTTCAAAGCCGGCGGCGGTAGATAAACCCTTTTGCCAGCTCCCCAAGTACAGAAACAAGTTATTACCGCAGGCAGCGTCCAATTTCACACGGAGATTTTCCTTTTCTGCTACACTGGTTCCCGGCAGCGGAAGGGGAGGAAAACGTGGGGACGCTGAACCCCGGCATCCCCTGGGCTGGGCTGGGACCATTTGTGGGTCCACGGCACTGGCAGGGATGCTGATCCCGATGCTGCGGGGAAGGAGCCCGATGCTGAGAGCATCTGGGTGGCTTTTGCCGCGCCGGCGGTTGGGCACATCCCTGCTTGCGGTCGGCTGCCGGGAGCTGCCAGCTGGTGCGAATTAATTAACGGCAGATGAGCATTTAATGCGGTTGGATGGCTACAGCCTCAACCGCGTGGTTAATTGGGGCTGGGGTGCTCAGCGTTTCCGGAGGGATGTTTGCAGGGATCATTGTCAGATCGGAAAGCACAATATAAATTGGATAAAAAATTAGCCCATAACTTCGCTTAAATTGCTGGTTTTCCCCCTGCTTTGGGGTGAAAAACCTGGAGGCGGGGAGGAGGGCTCTGCCGCCCCGCTGCCCGTGGGGGTGCTGGCCGGGGGGACATAATATTTCCCATTTCATCGTCCCCAAGCCCCAGGTGGCTGTCGAAAGGGGGAGGCAGGTGATGGCTGGCTCCGGGAGGCGTGAGCAGGGAGGACGGCTCTCCCGCGGCCCCCACGGGGCTGGATCCGCACCAGGAGGAGCATTCACCGTGAATTTATCAGGGCTTGGAGGTGGCTTTTTACAGCAAGGGCGATTCTCCCCACCGCCACGCCGGACCAGGGACCTGGGGGAGATGCTCTGTCCCCGAGGAGATGCTCTGAATTTGAGTCAGCGGGGAGCAGCGAGAGCGATGCCGGCCCCAAATCCACCCCGAGCGGCTGCGCACGGGGATGAGGATCCGGATGTCAACGGGAGCTGGACTCGGCGCCACGATGCTGGTGTGGGGACCAGGGAGCAGGGACCAGACCAGGGACCGGGGACCATCTCAGCCTCTTCGTGGGCTGGTGCAGGGACAAAGCCCGACCCCACGCGTTGGATGAAACCGGTCCCGTCCCTGCACCCGAAGGTTGTGAGCGCTGCAGTCCCGGGGGAGACGGGGCTCGGTGTCCCCATCCCCCTGCTCTCCTGCCCTGGCCAGGGTGCAGCACCCTCCCCGAGGCGGGCACGGGGCACCGCTGGTGGCACGGGGTGGCATTTCACACCCCAGCACATCTGCCTCATCGGGGATGGAAAAATGGGGCAAAAACCCAACAAAAGGGATCCCTTCGTCCACCTGCGACCCAGGCTTTGCTCCCCCATCCCCGGCCGGGAGCTGCCGCCCCGGCGAGGCGCTGGCCGGCGTTAGCCAAGGCCATTTTGCAGCGCTGCGGCTCTCCCCCCGTGACTGATCGCAAAAGCACTTACAGCTGTCTTCTTCCTCCAGGAACACTTTGCTGACGTAGCAGGCATAGACGAAGCCAAAGAGCTGCAAAACAAAAGCGGGCAGAGAGAAGTCAGTTATCGGGGTGATGGGCGCCGTGACCAGCTCGGTGTCGGTGGGGGGACGGAGGTGGGTGCTGCGAGGGGGATGCCTGGGAGCATCCTGGGGGGTCCCTGGGCAGGATGGGGGCTGCCTCCGGGCTGGTGGTGCTGGAGCCCATCTCCAGTGGGTCCGGGTGCTGGTTTGGGATGCAGCAAGGTCGGATGGCTTCAGCAGTGCCGGGGGGACAAGGGTGGTGGCTCTTGGGGGGACGGGCTGGCACGGCACTGGGATGGCAGCGCAAAGGGTGCTGAGCTCCACGTAGCGCTGGGTGCCCCTTTGGCGGGTGCATGGCAGCTGCTCTGGATCCCAATTCCCTTCACAGAATTATTTTCTTGCAGCCCCCCAAGGCTCCCCGAGAGCTTTGCATCCAGGGATGTCCCCTTCCCACCTCCCCATGGGGTGAGACAGCCACGGGAAGGGGGGACCCTCCCTTTCCAGCAAGCGGCACATCCCACCGGCTCAGGCTGCTGCAACGCGTCTGGGTGCGTCACACCGAGAACCCCCCAATTCCTGCAGCATCCAGCCCACAGCCCACCAGGTTCTGGGGTGGGCAGCACCCCCGGGGTGCTGGCATGGGCTCCGACCGCTCCTCTCTTCCCACCCCTGAGCCAACGCCACCCTCGATGCTATAAAATGGATGCGGGATGGTGGGACATCTCCAGCTGGACCACGGTGGCTCTGCCCACCTCGGTCCCTGCCGTCGTCCCTCCTCTCTCGCTTCACAATTCGGGACGAGGGATGAGGAGGAAAAGCGCCGGCAGCTGCCCTTACCGCCAGGAATATCTGCGTGGCGCTGCTCACCACCTCGATGTACTGGTAGTCGAGCAGGCAGCCGCTGACGGTGATGACGTGATGGTCCTCGGGCGCCAGGTTGGAGTTCATCACCGGCGTCACCAGGCAGCCCGGCCCGTTCTCCATCCACCACGAGCGATGCAGTGAGGTATTGAAGGTCATGATGAAGTCTCGGTCCTGCGAGAGGGGAGCAGAGGAGGAGACACAGACTGTGGAACTGAGGATCTTTGCAGAGGGGTTGGACAGAAAATGGGCTTTTCCAACCCAAGGATGCTCCACGAGACCCAGACCACGTTAATGCAGTGCGGCCAGTGAACCCCTGCATCCCCCTAACCCGCAGCCAGCGTCCCCGGGGTTTGTGGCTTCCTCCCATGCCGGTGTCATGGACCATTTGGTCAAGCACCATCCAGGTGTGCCACGATGACCAGGTGACATCACGGATGTCACGGAGCGGTCACCAGCGCAGCAGCTTGGCCTTCAGGCAGGGAAGCAGCTGCCTGCGATGCTGCCGGCCACATCCAGCCATCTGAAAGATGGGACTGTGGGATCACTCCACTGTGGTGCAAGAATGCAGAGCAGAGAGGGTTTCGGGGTGCCACCCCCCCATCCCCATCCCCGCGGAGCCTCGCGGGGGCCCTGCTCATGCACGTCCCCTCCTCGTAAGCCCATGACCAGGCTTTGGGGCTCTCCCTGTTTCATCTCCAGCAGCTTTCAGGGGGCAGGGCAGTAGGCAGCAGCCTCCCCGCTGCGAGGCACGGCTGCGGGCTGTCACCGGCCTCGGATAAGACGCAGGGCTAATCCCCCAGCCCCTGCCTGCGCCCTCCCCATAGCCGGCTCGTGCGAGGTGAAGCTCCTGGGCTCGATCCCAGGAGGCACCGTGGCATGGTGGATGCCGATGCCCCTGCCCATGGATCCGGCAGGGAGATGGGGGTGAGCACCCACCCCATGGAGGGTCCTCCTGGCACGGCTGGGTGAGCACCCACCCCATGGAGGGGTCCCCCCGGCACGACTGGGCAACACCCGTCATACGGTGGGGCCCTCCTGGCACGGCTGGGTGAGCATCCATCCCACGGAGGGTCCTCCCAGCCACTCTCTGCACCCTTGGGTCTGCAGGGGGGTGGGAAACCTGCTGAACATCCCTTGTAGGAAATCCCCCATCTGGGATTAAAAGATTTTTGTGTGTGGGGGCAGAAAAAATAGAAAGAAAGTGGGTTTTGGTTTCTAAAACCAAAGGATGTGGGTTTAGGTGCTGGGAAGTGCAAAGAGGGGGTGTTCTGGCATTGCCACATCACTGAGAAGTTGGGGATCTCCACCAAAAACACTTGGTGGAATTCTCCCCTATTGCATCCTCCGTGCCTGCTGCACGTATCCAGCATTTCAGCATTTTAGAAGAGCCTCAAACGACCTGTAGCAACATGGGAAGGTGGTTTTGTCCTTGCGAACCCCCCAAGAAGCCCCTTTCCCCACTGCAGAGCGAGCCGGAGCCTGTATCCCTGAGTCATCTGTGATTCCCCAAGCACAGCGCAGGGAACAGCATCCTCAGAGCCGGGAGCGGGATGCTGGATGTACGTCTTCGGCACAGGTACCCCCACCATGGGCTGAGGATGCTCAAACCATCTAGTGATGCATCGTCACTACATTAAGTTTCGCTCTTTTTTGTGTCAGAGCTATCCTTTGATAGAATCATAGAATCACAGAATCACTAAGGTTGGAAAAGACCACCAAGATCATCCAGTCCAACCGTCAACCCAACCCCCCCATGCCCACTAAACCATGTCCCCAAGCGCCTCATCTCCACGTCTTTTAAATCCCTCCAGGGATGGGGACTCCACCACTGCCCTGGGCAGCCTGTGCCAAGGCCTGACCACTCTTGCAGGAAAGAAATTTCTCCTCATGTCCAACCTAAACCTCCCCTGGCACAACTTGAGGCCGTTTCCTCTCGTCCCATCGCTGTTACTTGGGAGAAGAGACCGACCCCCCCTCGCTCCAACCTCCCTTCAGGCAGTTGCAGAGCGCGATGAGGTCTCCCCTCAGCCTCCTCTTCTCCAGGCTGAACACCCCCAGTTCCCTCAGCCGCTCCCCATCAGACTTGTGCTCCAGGCCCTTCCCCAGCTCCGTTGCCCTTCTCTGGACACGCTCCAGCCCCTCCATGTCCTTCTTGTCGTGAGGGGCCCAAAACTGAACCCAGGATTCGAGGTGCGGCCTCCCCAGTGCCCAGTACAGGGGCACGATCCCCTCCCTGCTCCTGCTGGCCACACCAGTGCTGATACAGGCCAGGATGCCGTTGGCCTTCTTGGCCACCTGGGCACGCTGCCGGCTCGTGTTCAGCCGCTGTCGACCAGCCCCCCCAGGTCCTTCTCCTCTGGGCACTTTCCAGCCGCTCTGCCCCAAGCCTGGAGCGGTGCCTGGGGTTGTTGTGGCCCAAGGGCAGGACCCGGCACTTGGCCTTGTTGAACCTCCTCCATTGGCCTCGGCCCAACGATCCGGCCTGTCCAGGTCCCTCTGCAGAGCCTCCTGCCCTCCAGCAGATCAACACTCCCGCCCAGCCTGGTGTCGTCTGCCCAGGGTGGGGTGGAGAGACACGGAGCGGCACGGCCCCACTCACATCCTCACCCCATCGCCACCAGGATGACTTTTCAAAGCCATTAATGATGCCCAGCCGCTCTCGTGCCACTGCTGGGTGCTCTGGGGCCGAGCGGCACTTGCAGAGCCCCGGGAGACCCTGGAAAATTGGGAATCTGCAGCAGAGGGGTCTCCTCCTCCCCACCCATGCCTGCACCGCGAGCCGAGCTGCTGGAGACCCTGCCCCAAACCTTCCCGTCATTGCTTGTCCCCGATCCCCCTGTCTCTTCTCCGTTTTATCTCCTCGCCAGCCCGTTAGGAAATGGCACCGTCCATTTTCTGCACCCCATAAACCCGCTGGTGATTAACGAGCATCCTGCCATTCCCAACTCATCAGCCTCATTAATTTTGCATTCCCACTTCAAAGCCTCCCCCCCACCTCAGCCTGAGCCGTCCGTCTGTCCGTCCCACACGCACCCGGGTGCTCGGTGCTGCAGCTGGGACCCCCCCGGGGAGGCACCGCCAGCACCCAGGTGGTGCTTTGCCGCAAGGGCGGCGGCACCCCCAGGCTCTGGATCCCTTTTTGGGGGGCAAAGCTGTGGGCCAGGGGAAGGAGGAAGAGGAGGACAAGCGGCAGGAGAGCAGGAAGGATGGAAAAAATGGAGGGAAGGGGGATGGAGGGAGGAAGAGGAGGCAGTTGGGGGGGGGTTACCTGCGACAAGCGTCCGACCTCCAGGTAGAAGCAGATGATGAAGGCGTTCCAGCCGACCCACAGCACCAGCCACACCGCGTACTGCCGAGAAGAGAGCCGGTCAGGGCATGCCATGCCGAGCGGACATCCCCCGGTCCATCCCCCCTCCGCCCCGCTCGCTGGATCCCACCGGATCCACAGGGATTTGGGTTTGGATACGGGAAGGGACCTGGGGCTGAGCATCCCTGGAGGTGATGATGCTGCAGCTGGGCATGGGGAGCGGCATCCGCGGCGGTACCTACCATCATGAGGTATTTGGATCTGTACTGGATGGTCCCAAAAATACCCAAAATAACGGCCATGATGTGTAAAAAATTAGCCAGGATGGGTGCCCACTGGTAGCCCAGGAAATCAAAAATCTGTCTCTCCAGCGCCGCGACCTGCAACAGAGCAAAGGAGGGGTTGCAGGTATTCAAGCAGGGCATCAGTCACCGCAGCAGCTCCCGGGATGCTAAAGACAAAGAGCAGCCAGTAATTAATGGGAAATCCCACAGATAATTGGTTGCAATAGGCTGAAACGTCTGCGTGATGCATTGGCCGGTGGTGGGCAAATGCATGGCGGCGAGTGAGGGGTTATTAGGAATAATTGGAGCTGAGAAGGGGGAGCCGGGAGATGTCAGCTTGTTGCCCTGCCAGCACCCTCCGTGCCTCAGTTTCCCCATCACTCAGGTCTCAGACACTGCTGGAAAATCACCCTCCAGGCTGGGTTTATCCCTGAGCTCAGCTTACCCAGGGAAAACCTCCTGCGCAGGTCATGCACGGGGTCCCCCGGTATTTTCCAAGTGATTTTTCTGCCCGTTCTGGCCAGTTTCTCGCATGCCTTCCTCTGCTGAACACCACTGGGTTTTGATCACCATTATCTTCTGTAATCCATAAATAAGGACGTGATGCAGCTTAATTAATCGCACGGCACGCAAAATCAGAGATGGTAGCTGGTGTGACCTGCCTGTTATCCCAGCACTTAATTAATTTATGGCTCTATTTGCTACCGGCTCGGGGTCTATCACTCTTAACTACAGGATTAGCTTAAAGAAAGGTGGTGACAAAGGTGAGGTGGGAGTGCTGGAGCATTTGCTGATGGTTTTAAGTTAAAAAATGGAGATTTGATGAGGTTGTGGTTTTATAGGGAACTTTTAGGGAACTCCAGGGTGCACTGGATGCTGCAGTCCCCAAAGGCGCAGGGACAGGGCTGCAGCGACATGTGTCTCCAGCAGCCTTGCAAACCAAAAAACCTCTTTCCATTTATCTTGTTGACAGCCCAGCCCTGTTTCATCACTCTTCGAGATGCCCCAGATTTACCCAATAAACCCCACAAGCTCCGGGGCCCCGAGTCCTCCCCATTGCACTGTGCCTCAGTTTCCCCTCTCAGTGCTATGACTCTCATCCTGGCAGAGAAATGGGAGTTTATTCTGAAAATCGCAGGAGAAAATGGGCTTTACATCCCCTCTCCATTCACCAGCATCTTCCCCCAGTGACCTGGATTACGGGGAGCTCCATCCTGGCGCTCCCTGAAGCTCCCATGGGGGTTATGGCCGCAGGGCTGCCCCAGGGCCCGGCAGCATCCCTGCCCATCCAGCCCGACTTAATGCATCCTAATTACAGGGTAGAAATAAATGAGGTGGCAAAAGTCCTTCCCTAAGTGTTTTGTGAGGATGAGGCATGGCTAATTGCTGTGTGCGCAACTGCCAGCTGTGCCTCAGTTTCCCCATCCATAAAGCATCTCATTGAATTGTCTTAGCGAGGGCTCTAATTAACGCTTATTTTAGCCTAGCTCCATCCTGCCAGCGGGAGGAAAGCCAAAGGCAGAGCCGAGGACCGTGGTGTCCCATCCCCTACCCTACCCCCAGGATAGGATCTGCTGGATCTGTGCCGGCAGGGCCCCGCTTTCAATTAAAGGCGATGCAAAGCCATGGAGCAGCCGAGCCTGGATGCGCAGGGCCGGGACCAAGGCTGTTTGCATTGAGGCTTAATTCACTTCCACGCTATTTAAACTCTCCGAGGAAACAGTCTTTGGAAATACTTACAACTGGGCCGTAAATCTTTTAAATTGAGGAATGTAAATAATAAATGATACAAGGAGAGCGGTGCTCGGGGTTTTATAGTCATCCATCGATCTGGTGGCTGTTGACGGAGCTGCTTAGCAGGAGCTAGATGCGAAGGCTGAGTTTTGGGTACCGGTGAGTCTCCAAGTAAAGGGATGGGGCTGGGAAGAGGCTCCGAGAGCATCCCATTGAGCAGGAGCGATGGGCTTACACCCATGCGGCTCCTTAATTCCAGCCCATCAAGCCAGGACAGGCTGAAGGAGAAGGAGCTGGGAAAAGCCTGGTCGAACCAAACCCTTCTTCATCCCAAGGAGAGGCAAAATGAGTGGCAAACACCACAGCCTCCCCGCGGACGAGCGAGGGCTGCTAATTGCACCAAAAGCATTTACCCCGGCAGGTAAAATGCTGCTTTATGTGTGTCGTTATTTGAGCTTATTCCCTCCATGTGAAAAGCAAATCTTGTTTTTTTCACCCTCGTTGGATCCTGCTTAAGGTTAAGGAAAATACGGAGACACTGCACAAACGCAGTGAGTCTGCGGCTGCAGCTCCCCCAGCACTCGCCGCCTGCAAAGCGCCAAGGGCATCCCAAGGGCAGCTCAGCAGCCTTACGCCCAGTTTCACGAGTGGGGAAACTGAGGCACAGCCACGCTCCAGGGGGGAGTGAGTGGCACAGGTTTGGCAATCCTCGCCCGGAGCATGGCAGAGCTGAGCGAGCACCGATGCTCCTGGCTTGCTCCAAGCGCTTTTCGCTGCTCGCTCGCTGCGGACCCCAGGCTGCTCCAGCACCCGGAGCATCCTCGCCTGATCCTTTGGGGATGAGATGTCCCCCAGCAGCAAACTTCAAGACACTCAGGCTTTTCATGCAGCCACTGCCAGCCGTTCGTCAGCGGTGGCCCTGAATGAAGCAAGAGCAGTGAGCAAGCCTGGCCGCGGGGCTCGGCGTCTCCTGCAAGCACGGCGAGGGGCTCCGCAAGCTCTCGGCGCGCTCCGCAAGAAACTTCCGAGAACCTTGGGGACCGGCAGCATCCAACCCCCCAAACCCAGGGGATTTGTGGAGCTCAGAGTATCCTCCCTCCTCCTGTAAGGGGTATTTCCCATGCTAATAGCAGCCTCATTAACAACCCACCCTCATTAACAACCCTGCTCTCCCCTTTCACCTCTTCCTGCTGCTCCGCCATCAAAGCTGTGATGCTCCTGGGGGTGCGGGGCCAGGAACGACACACCATCCCGCTGCTAATTAAGATAAATCTGCAGCCGATCAATGCAACGAGTTTTAGGGCTCCCTCTTAATTAAACACTCTCTAGTTTATCGATCGGCCCCAAAAGTTCCCTTTGCAGCAAATCATATCAATTAGTCGGGGGCAGGCGCGTGCCAGAGTCCTGCTAATTGAAACGTGTTGCCTGCAATGATTTTATTTTAATCAAGAAATCGAAGCAGGCGAGACGCGGGGACCGGGCTCCATCAGCGCCTGGCAGTCCCCAGGGAGGACCATGGCGGGAGGGGACGTGTGCGCAGCCCCTTGGGGACAAGGAGCTGCCGGGCTCAGCCCAGGGGCTCTGGGCAGGCAGAGCTGGAGGAAAATGGGATTTTTTTAGGGTGCTGGCAGCAAATTCAAGTGGGAAGGAGCTCGCCTGTCCCCAAATCACCCCTCGGTTATGGCACCTTCACCTTCCCTGGACCCGTCCCGTTACTTGGTGGGGTTTTCGCAGTCCTTTTTAATCCCCTTGACAAGGACGGGAGGGATGAAAGCCACTCCGGCTGTGCCAGCAGGATTGCACAGACACCAGGGAGCACCTTCCCCCATGTCCCATCCCCAGCAGATTTGATATTTTGAGGTTGGAAATCCCTCCTGCAACCACGCTGGGCAGCGTTGGGCCCCAGGAAGAGCATCCCCAACCCACCACCCTGCAATATTAAAACAGAAATCTTCTTGCCCAGCAGCTGCCATTTTTGCTCTCTTGGAATCAGAGAATCACAGGATGGATTCGGTTGGAGGGACCTTCAAAGATCCATCTAGTCCAACCCCCCTGCCATGGGCAGGGACATCTTCCACTAGATCAGGTTGCTCAAAACCCTGTCCAACCTGACCTTGAACACTTCCAATATAGAATCACAGAATGGGTTGAGTTGGAAGGGCCCTTCAAAGACCATCTAATCCACCCCGCTGCCATGGGCATGGACTTCTTTTGAGCATCTTTCAGGTTGCTCAAAGCCCCATACAACCTGACCTTGAACACTTCCAGGGATGGGGCATTCACAACTTCTCTGGGCAACCTCTTCCAGTGCCCCACCACCCTCACCGTACAACATTTCTTCCCCATGTCCAATCTAACCCTACCCTCTTTCAGTTTGAAACTGTTGCCCCTTGTCCTGTCGCTACAGGCCCTGGTAAAAAGTCTCTCTCCATCTTTCTTGTAAGCCCCCGTTATATATTGAAAGAAGGTCTGCCCAGAGCCTTCTCTTCTCTAGGCCAAGCGACCCCAACTCTCTCAGCCTTTCTCCATAGTGGAGCTGTTCCAGCCCTCGGACCATTTCTGTGGCCTCCCCTGGCCCCGCTCCAACAGGTCCATGTCTGTCCTGGGCTGAGGACCCCCGAGCTGGAGGCAGCACTGCAGGGGGGGCTCACCAGAGCAGAGCAGAGGGGCAGAATCCCCCCCTCGACCTGCTGCCCACGCTGCTGGGGATGCAGCCCAGGATAGGGTTGGCCGCCTGGGCTGCGAGCGCACGTTGCCGGCTCGTGTCCAGCTTTTCGTCCACCAAGTCCTTGGCAGCGCTGCTCTCAATCCTATTCATCCCCCAGTCTGTACTGGTACTGGGGATTGCCCTGTCCCGGGTGCAGGACCTTGCACTTGGCCTGGTTGAACTTCAGCCCACTCCTCTGGCTGGTCCAGGTCCCCCTGGACAGCATCCCTTCCCTCCGGCGCATCAGCTGCCCCGCTCAGCTTGGTGCCATCTGCAGACTTGCTGAGGTGCACTTGATCCCAATGTCACCGATGAAGATATTAAATAGTACTGGTCCCAGTCCGGACCCTTAAGGGGCACCACCCATTACTCATCTCCACTTGGACATTGGAGCCGTTGACTGCAACTCTTTGGATGTGGCCATCCAGCAAATTCCTTATCCTTCTAACAGTCCCACCAAACCCACATCTCTGCAATTTAGAGACAAGGATGTTGAGGGGGACCTCATCTTGCATCCCACCCTGTATTTCTGCGATAAAACCAACCCTGCCCCGCTCGGTAACAGCAGTGGACAGCCTGCCTCGGGGACCAAGACCTCCCTCTGCCCAGCCAGACGGACACCACGTCTGCAGGGTGGCCATGAGGTCTCCGTGCCACCTGGGGCCACCCCTCGTCCCACCGACCCCCCCAGGGACAGGCTGGAGCCACCACGGCTCCCCCAGCCCACGACCCTGCCTGGGATTTATGGATGCTGAAGGAATTTGGCAACAGATCCTCCATCATATTGTCACACCTGATGGCTCTTAGAGACTTCTCCAAAACCCACTTAATTACCACCAAAACTGAAGGGACACGAGGACAGGGCCACCTGTGGACACAAGTGACCCTGGGGCACACGCGTCCGGGCGCTCAGCAGCCCTGGCCATCGCAGGGACGGTTTATCCATGTCCTCCTGCAGTGCCCAGGGGAGGTGACACTCGTGTCACCGGGGCCCCGGGGGAGGACACTGGCCGGGCTGCAGCCCCTGGTCCCCCCGGGCTCCGTGGGGGAGGTGGCACTGCCCCCCACCCCGCGCTCCATCCTCTCGCCTCAGCTGCGCTGGCGACGACACATTTGCTGACACAGATGCATAAATATGTTATTGCATCCCCAAAGTCTCAACAATTAACTGGTGGAGAGAGACGGGAGCTCGCTCTGGTGCTGGGGTGGGGGGGTCACCTCCGGGTGCAGCTGGGGAGGGGGACGCTCCCTCCATCCTGCTCACTCATAGCCGGTCCCTCCTGTCTCTCCTGAGCCCCCCCAAAGCTGCAGAGCCCCACGGTTGTGTGCTGGGCGATGCTCTGGGGACATCCCCGCTGCCCGCCGCGCCCTCACCCAGCCTGAAGCCCCCCGAGCATCACCCCGGGGGGCACCAGCACCCCAGGGCGCAGCAGGTGGGAGTCACGCCTGGGGACACCGGGCAGCGACCCCCCTCCGTCCATCTCAAGCCGTGCCACCCCCCTGCCCAGGCAGCGATTTTTCCAGGTACTGATTATGTATTTAATTGTTTTAAAATGAAATCCCCCGGTGTCCCCGAGGGAGAACCCCGGCATCCGGCGCACGTGGGGCAGCGGTGACATGGGGAGGGGGCACGGTGACACCGTTAATTCACACAGGGTGACACCGGTCACCCCGTCCCTCTGCCAGGCCACCATGTGCCCTTCCCCGCCCCGGGCTCCCCCCGCTCACTGGGCTGTTTTGGGGTAGAATAAGGGGTTTGCACATCTTTACTACTTGGGCAAAACACTTTCGAGGCGGGGGGAAACATCCCCTTTTTTCTGGGATGGAAACTCTTCCCATCTATTTTTTTTCCCCTTTCTAGGAAAAACCAGGGTGGAAACGTCCCCTTCCCCTGCCCGCGTGGATTATTAAAGCCCTCGGAAGGGCGACGGGCAGGTTTGCTCCTGCCTGCAAACGTGACAGCCCCATCCCGGGAGCCGGCAGCAGGAAAGCTGCAGTTTCAGTGATGGGGATGGTAGGGGGGAAATTCCCTAAAAATCCCCTTTTCCCCAACCTCCCCCCCCCAGGCTGGCCGGGGGGAGCTGCCTGGGGGAACCCCCCAAAATCTGGGGCAAGACCCCGTGCGCTCGGGGATGCCGGGTGCGAGATGCCCTGGCAGGGGAGGGACTCGGTGCCCGGGGGGAGCCGGGGCCGGGATTCCCGGGTCCAGGCAGAGTCCGGGAGAGCCAGCGGCGTCGGAAGCGCCGGCTGAGGACGGGAGCAGCCGCTGCCCGGAGGCCCTGGGCTGCGCCCGGGCGGAGGGCGAGCCTGCCTGTACCCAGGGCCTGCCTGCACCCAGGGCCTGCCTGCACCCAGGGCCTGCCTGTACCCAGGGCCTGCCTGCACCAGGGCCTGCCTGCACCAGGGCCTGCCTGCACCCAGGGCCTTCCTGCACCAGGGCCTGCCTGCACCCGGGCCTGCCTGCACCCAGGGCCTGCCTGCACCCAGGGCCTGCCTGCACCAGGGCCTGCCTGCACCCAGGGCCTGCCTGCACCTGGGCCTGCCTGCACCAGGGCCTGCCTGCACACCGCCCCCCTCCTCACCCTCGGAGCAGAGCCGGCTGCATCGGGGAGCTCGGGGCCCCCCCACCGCCCCCAGCCCTGCCCTCACCGCCCCCTCCCCAGCGTCCCCCCAGCCCCGCCGGCAGCGGGGGACATCACTCGGTGTCCTGTGCCCATCACGCCTGGGGACGGGGCAGAGCCCCGCAGCCCGCGCCAGTCCCCAACAACCTCTTTTTCGGCAGAGCGGGCAGGGTCCCGGCACAGCACCCGCGGCCAGCCGGGATCCAGCACCCAGGGGACCCGGCCATGGGGAGGGAGGGGGCAGAGGGGTGAACCCCCAAACGGGACACCCCGCAGCGCTGCACCCAGCAGCCCCGAGTGCACGGGGTCTTGCTCCAGATTTTGGGGGGTTTGATGCACCAGGGGCCAGAAGCTGCCCCCGGCCAGCCCCAAGGATAGAGGTCGGGGATTAGGGGATTTTTAGGGGATTTTCAGGGGATTTTTAGGGGATTTTTTCCCCCCATCACCAAAACTGCAGCTTTTTTGCTGCCAGCTCCCTGGGGATGTGGCGCTGACATTTGCAGGCAGGAGCAAAACCTGCCCGTTGCCCTTGCGAGGGTCTTCACCAAGCCATGCAGGCAGGGGAAGGGGATATTCCCCCCCTTGATTTTTCCTAGAAAGGAGAAAAAAATAGATGGGAAGAGGTTCCATCTCAGAAAAAAAAAAGATGTCCCCCCCCTGAAAATATTCTCCCTAAAGATTGAAAAGCCCTGACAATCCAGCTGCATTTTTTTTTCGGTGTCGGCGAGGCCAGAGCGGGCAGGACGCTCCTCCCGGCTGCCTGCTGCCCTTGAGCTCAGCAGCAGCATCTGCGCCTCGGGCGAAAATAAACCCTCTGCCCTCCCTTCTGCGCTACGGCATGGCAGGAGCCGAGCGGGACTTCGTTACCCCCCGATGGGTTATTATCCTTCAGCCGGGTGATTTCCTCCCGCACACCATATGCCTGGGGCTCGCCGGGGATTTAACTTTTCATTTCGCTGCATTTTGAAGAGATTTGGGGTTTTTAGTCCGCCTCCAATTCCCCTCTGTGCTGCGTTCGAAGATGCTGCGAGAGCATCGCTCCCCCCGCCATGCGCCGCTGAGGCCATCCTGGCTGTTTGGGGCAGAAATGGCCCGTTTCTAGGAGCTTTGGCCAAAAAAATGTTGGGGTTTAGGGAAAAAACACCCGCCGGGCAGAGCTGCAGGGCAGAATCCGGGATGCCCAGATGCCCGATGCCATCGTTCCCCATAAGGGACGTTTCCCGCAGCAGACGGAGCATCGCTGGGGCTAACGAAGCGCATGGGGCTCCCGGGGTCCGGCCAGATCCCGTCCCCATCCCCAGGAGGAAAAGCAAAGCCCAGCTCCCAGCACCGTTCCCAACCAAAGGATGCTACGGGGCCCCGCGCCCCCACCCTGAGCCCCCACGGCACCCAAGCACCCCCTCGCAGGCTCACCCACCCCCCTCTTTTTGAAGCGGTTTAAGGCATTTTGCTGATTTTTGCTCTGCCAGCGCCTTCGCCCCGCTCCGGGGGAGCCCGAGGAGCTGTCGGAGGAGTTTTCATCGTGTGGTCCCCGCGAGCCGCCCATCTCCACTTAGGGAAATTGGCTGCGATTTAAATGAACGGCAAACGAGCGAATTGACTATTAAGAAGGTGCAAACACCGCTGTGAACCCAGGGACTTCATTTAATGACTTGGAAACAAGTTCTTGACCTACTTCCAACTTGCAAAAGCCTTCGTGAAATCGCAGAGGAAAAGAAATTAAAGGCGCCGGAGCCTTGATTGCTCTCCGGTATCGGGTGGTGATGAGCAGGATGCGGCCCTTGGCTGACAAAATGTTCTGGGACTGAGCAGTCCCTTTGTAAAACACGGAGCAAAAAGCAGGGTGAAAGAGGCACAAATTGGGTCCTTCCCCAGTTGTTGCAACCTCCCCTTGATGCCAGGGGGTTTTGGGGGGCTCCTGGCCTCTGCACAGCCCCTTTCTGCCCCCCAGCACCAGCATCGCTGGATTTAGGAGCTCCCGGCACGTGGCTCAAGCATCCCAGATCGCCGGGATGCGGCTGCGGGCTCTGGGGGCACAGGCAGAGACTTGGGGTGCGCGGGGTCCCGTGCCACTGCTCCTCATCACCCACCCAGCACCCACCACCCATCCGATGAGCTTTCCTTCCTCTCGCCTATTTCCCTCCCCGCCGTTCCCGGTTATTTATTTCATTTCCCCGCATCCGGCAGTGTTGCCATGGGAACGCGGCGGCAGCCCCGGCTGGATGCGCTTGTCTAGACGCTGCGCCCCAGGAGCTCACCGCTGGCAACCTGCTCCTTGGGCTGGCTACGGCACCCCTGGGTGCGAGGTCACCCATTGCACCCATCCCCAGGACCCCCTGGGAGACCCCAGCACCCATATGGCTGGGTCCCCTCCAAGCCCTGCACCCCAGATCCATGCTCCTGGCTCCATCCATCCCTGGGGGGTTCTGTACAAGGAGGGCTGGGAAATGCAGCCTCGGGGTGGCTAATGGCAATAAAAATAATAATAATAATCATCATCATCATCATCATCATCATCCCCTAAATGTAGCCCAAGGGTTGCAAAGTGCCCTTTTCACAAGGCAGATTAAACCCAGCCCCCTCCTTTTTCGGTTCCATCATAGGGAAGGGAAACTGAGGCACGGGGAGACACCCCCAAACCTTCGCAGTGCTCTGAGATGCCGGGAATGCCGAAACCCGGAGCAGTGGGTGTCCCCCACGCAGAGGGATGCTCCATCACCATCCCGGGCTCCTCCTGATTTACACCCACTAAAACAAAGCCCCAAGCCACCGCTGGGCCCGTCGGCTCCTCAGACTGCGGGTTTTGGGTGGATTTGGCTCTCGCTGGCTCCGATGTCTCCAGCGAGGACCTGCTGTGGGTCATTACCCCCGGAGAAATTTTGACAGGGGTTTTTTTCCAGCAAACATCACAAATTTCAAATTTCCTCACAAGCAGGCTGGTTTAACTCTAATACAATATTCCATCTATTTAACTTCAATACAAGATTACATCTATTATTTGCACCATCCTATAAACGCTGAGATGAGACTTTTTCTTTTCTCTCGCCTCCCAGCAAGGAAACGTTTCCATGCTGAGGGAAAGCTGAGGAAGTCGAAGCAGCTCAATTCCCCGTCTCGCCCATCAGAGGTTGGCGCCAGAGCGATGCCCTCCCGCTTTATTCCTGCGGCGAATTGCTCCATCCCCTCAGGAATTGCTCCAAACCCATTTAAGTGTCCCCGCAGAAGGGAGCTGGGGTGATCCCATTAATCCCGAGCTTGTGCCGCTCTGCATCCAGCCAGCCTGACCTTGCAAACAATCTTGAAACAACGCAGGACCCTGGGGTCCCCTCGGTGGGGAGGAACAGGGGGTGGTGGCTCTCACGGGTTGGGGTGAGGAGGTGCCAGCAGTGTTCCTGGGGGAAATGTGCACCGGGGACAGGAGCGGGGCCCGAGGAGGCACTTGCTGTGGAGGGGAAACTGAGGCACAGGGCTGCTTCCCCAGCAGGGACCCAGCCATTCATTCCCGTGAGGTTGAGGTGCTCTCACAGCTGCAGGGCTGGAGCACCAAGGTCACTGGTGATGGCTGGGGAAGGGCTGATCCTGCACCGCCTGGGTGCTGTGCATTGTTTTGCCGTGCCTCAGTTTACCTGGAAAATGGGCTAAGTCTTGCCCAGCCCTGGGAGCATTTTCTGTCTTGGTCAGGTGACCAGCTCCATCAGAGCAGGTCTAATGGGGAAACTGAGGCATGGAGGGATGGTGGAGAAGACCAGAAGCTCAAGCCCTGGAGAAAGGTTGTGCCCTGAGGACACCGGGCTGAGAGCTGCTCCAGACCCGCAGGAGCAGGGCTGGGACTGCTGGGTTGGCACAGAGAGATGGGATTTGGACCGAATCTTGCTGAGTTACAACCTTTAGCCTAAGTCAAGCCACGAGGAGAAATCAAGAGAAGAGACATGGGCAACAGCCAGCGGCACGGGGCTGCAGGAGGAACGGGCACAGGGACGCGGTGGGACCCAGGGCCAGAGCCTGGCCACGCTGCCTCGGGCAGACACGACCAGAGAAGTAGGCTGCAGGTTGGAGCAAATCCTTCTGGAAGTGAAGGGGCCCTACAGCCCCGTGTCGTGCCCAAATAACCCGGCTGTGAGTCTGGGATGGAGCGTGAACGGGGGAGCCATCCATCCCATCCCATCCCATCCCATCCCATCCCATCCCATCCCATCCCATCCCATCCCATCCCGCAGCAAATAAACCCCTCGCCCTGGTCCAACACAGATCCCTGATCCCTGGCTCAGCCTCGGAGGCACTCGCTGTCTCCGAACCATCGGCAATCGTCCCCCGCAAAAGCCGGCTTCAACAAACAGCCTTTCGGATAAAGAAAATCGGGATTAATCAAGCGCCTCAATTAGCCACAACGAGCCGCGGCTTGTCCTCACACCGGAGACTCGCAGCAGAAAGCACATTAGCGGCAAGGCCACTGAGAGGCTGGGAATTCATTAAAATGGAGCAAAAACCCCTAAAAAAAAAACCCCAAGCCAATGGGGAATTGCTCGGAGCAGGGGGATTTCTCCCTGCGAGTCTGGAGATGCCGAGTGGAGCCACATCCCTGCCCCAGCAGAGCATCTCCGGCACCGAGACCACTGGGATCTCCTCCGGTGCCGGTTTTCCCGTGGGACGCGGTGACGAAGGGGACATCCCCCCCCTCCCCCCGCAGAGACCCCAGCGCTCACCCAACCCCTCGTCCCACCGTCGCCAGGCGCTCGGGAATGACGGAGCCATCGACGCCGTAGGGGAGGACTGATCCTGCCCCGCTCCAGCCTGGGGCTTAAATCTGTGGGATCTTGGGTTTAAACCTGGGAGAGCTTGGGCTTAGATCTGGGCGATCTTTGGCTTAAGTCTGGGGATCTTGGAATGAAATTTGAGGGATCTTCAGCTTAGATCTGGGGGATCTTGGGCTTCAATTTGGGAGACCTTGGGCTTAAATCTGGGGGGGGTGGGGCTTAAATTTGGAGGATCTTGGGCTTAGATCTGGGGGATTTGGGGATTAAATCTGGGGGATCTTGGGCTTAAATTTGGGGGATCTTGGGCTTAGATCTGGGGGATTTGGGGCTTAAATCTGGGGGAACTTGGGCTTAGAACTGGGAGATCTTAGGCTTAAATTTGAGGGATCTTTGGCTTAGATCTGGGAGATCTCAGGCTTCAATTTGGGGGATCTTGGGCTTACATTTTGGGGATCTGGGGCTTAAATCTGGGGGATCTTGGGCTTAGATTTGGGGGGTGCACAGGGATGGCAAACAAGATGGGGAACCAGGAGAGATATGGGGAGCCTGACCCCCTAAATAACAACTTCTGGGGGTGAGACACAGGCAAACCCTGGGGTTGGAGCGGGCTGGGGAGCGAGCAGGAGCCGGTGGCTTGGCTCTGGCCAAGCTCCGGCGCAAGGCGGGATCCCAGGAAAAGCAGCTTTGGAGCATTGGAAAGAGGAGGAGTGGGACACCCCCGTCTCCAAAATATTTGCAAAAACCCACCAGACACTGTGCTGGGTGGGACGGGATGGATCCTGGCCAAGATGTCCCCACCAGTCCGCGGTGGCCGAGCCCTTTTGGACAAGGATTAAGCCGCAGGCAATTTCGATGCTAATTCTCCCGGTTAAGTTCTTTAGCCCGACATCTGCGAGAAGCAAGAGGTAATTTCCCCCGGATCTCAAACGGCGCCTCAAAGATGTCGTTAATATAACCCGATAGAGGGGAGGAAAAAAAAAATATAAAATTAAAAAAAAAAAATCCAATTTACTGACTTATTTAGTGACACCTTTCGTAATCAATTCTCCCAGGAAAGAAATACTGATTAAAGCCAAGCGCATTGCTATGGAAACCGGCAGTCCCTCCTCCCACGACCCGCAGGCTGGGAAGGAGAAAATCGGGTGAGGAAATCTGCCTGGTAACAACCCCGTTAATGAGCCGGGGAGCAAAAATAATCCCTTGGAGCGATGCCGCTGCGAAAGGAGCAGCCGGTGGCAGCCGGTGGGGAGGCGAAACCACGCGCGGCTCCCAAAATATTTATTTTTATGGGAGGGTAGAGCTGTTTCGGAGGAGGAGGGGATGCTCCTGCATCCTGGAGGGATGAAGGGGGCATCCGGAGGTGGTACCCAGGGATGACTGGATGCACCCACTGAGCCCTGCGAGCGTGGGTGTTTCTTCCAGCACTTATCCAATTTTTTAGCCTTAAAAGACAGGATAAACCCACCCTGAGACGCAGGTTTAAGAGATTCAGCTGCCCAGCAGCCCGCGAAGAGGTAGCTGCCAGCACAAAAGGGATTTATACGATAAACCCCACGGGTCTCCCTCTCCTCGGGGTGATTGCCCAACCCACGGGCAGCCACGACGCCTGGTGAGGGGCATCGCTGCCCGCTGCAGGCAGGGCTGTCATGCCTGCACCCGTCCCTGGGTGAGCAAAGCTCTCAAGGGCCAGAGTTTCTTGGAGAATTGGGGATTTATTCTTATTTCTACATTGAATAATGGCCTCAAACTCCTGGAGGAGTTTGGGGATCTCCTCCTGGCTGGATGTGTCCCTCACCCCAGCACCCCCCAAGGAGAAGATGCTTGAGGCACCCATGGGTGCTGGCGAGAGAAGGATAAATCCTCCCGTGGGCTGAACAGAAAAGCACCCGGGCAGTGGGAAGCAGCTGGGGCCGGCAGTGAGAGGCACGGAAGGGACTTGGGTGTTTCCCCAAGCACCCGTGAAGCTTTTTGGGGTGCTTTAAGGAGCAAAGGTCTGCACAGGACATCATTAGTGCTGCTCATTATCTATGGAGGGATTTAATAACAATCCCATCTGGCATTTTCCTTAAATTCCCCCCATCACCATCACTGTCACCGCGACCAGGGATGGGAGAGGAGCCCCACTGCTCCGGCAACGGGACCGTGGTCCAGCCCAGGGCTGCGATCCCGCCGGAGCAGAGCATCCGACCGCTGCCACCACCCCACCACCCGCATCCCGGCACGATTGCAGCCGGAGCATCGGAGCTGGAGAGGCATCCAAAAGGATGCACCGTCCTAACAAAACCAGAAACCCTGAATATTTTGAACAATTCCTTTAGTGAAAGAGCCGGTGCTGTTAAACGCGCCGATACCTTTCCCATTCATCGCGGAGAGGATTTAATAAGGTGCCTTAGCAGAGCGTGCCGTGACCACTGGCGCATTATTAAACGCAGCGATTAGCAGCTGCCGCGGATGGGAGCTCATTAGAGACTTCTTAAACATCCATAAAAATTACTTTTATTAATTGGTTCTTCCTCTGTTTATACCCACCGTGTTCGGGAGGGGGTTTTTGGGGTTGTTTTTTACAAACCCCTTTGTTGCACGCTGGTGGATGGGGAGCTCCCGGGGCCAGAGCCATCCCAGCGCCCGCCCTGGGGCCTTCCCGCTCCGCTCAGCTGCATCCTTTAGTGACAAGGTGTGACACTGGGATGTCGCGACAGGTGACAACGCCACGGCTGAGCAGGGGACGATGCCGCCCCAAGCATCCCAAACCCTGCAGTGGGGCTGGCACGGCCATCAGTCCCCTGCATCCAACAGGGACGTGAGCCCATCCCCCTGGCATCGGGGCCAGCCCCACATCAGGGAAACCAGGATTTTCCCCAAAACCCTGTTTTTTCCCCCATAACCACATGGGATGGCTTTGCCGGCTGGGTGATGGGTGCTGCCCCAAGCCATCCCCCCTTTTGGGTGCACCCGCAGGAGGGATGAGGATTTCCGTATCAAAATGTTTGGGGAAAATCCAACCCAGCAGCACCCATGGCCTGGACACAGGACTGGGGGGTTCCTGGGGTGGGACCCCCCATGGCCTGGACACAGGACTGATGCTCCCACCACCTCCTGGGGTCCCCCCGGGGGTCCCCCCATGGGAAACGGGGCTCCGGGGCTCTCCCCGTGTCCCCTGCTCCATTCCTTCCTCTCCTGGGTGGGGGACCCCAACCCCACCATCGACTCCGCTAACGAGGGCGCCGCTAATTGCTGGGCAGGCCTTGAGCCCGCACCCCATGTATAATTCAAGCCCCTTTGTTGGGGCTGGCTTTGCTCTGTCTGGTGAGTGCTGCCTCCCCGTGGGCCCCCCGCCCCGGCCGCCATGCACCTCCTTCTTTGGGGGGGGCTTGATTAAAGATAATTAGGGCCTGGGGCTGCTGCGAGGCGGGAGGCGGTGTCGTTAGCCGGGTCGGGCTCATTAGTGGGGTCAGCATTCCCCCCGGCGCAGGAGATGGAGCAGGGGGACATAGGGAGAGCTCTGGAGCCCCATTTCCCATGGGGGGGACCCCTGGGGGGGACCCCAGGAGGTGGTGGGAGCATCAGTCCTGTGTCCGGGCCATGGGTGCTGCTGGGCTGGGTCTACCCCCAAATTTTGAGATGGAAATCTTCATCCCTCCTGGGGGTGCACCCAAAAGGGATAGTTTGGGGCAGCAGCACCCTGTGGGTGCCAAAGTTGGGGGCAGCACCCATCTCCTGGAGGGTGGAGTGGGAGTGCTCATGCGATGATGGGGAGGACTTGCACCCGATGGGGCATAAATCGGCCCAAAATGGGTGAGGGTGTCTCTAACACTCCTGACACCCACCGGAGCCCCCAATAGACACCCGGAATTTACCGCAGCATCACTCGCCTGCGCTTCCCAGACCAGCCGTCCCCAGCGCCAGGCGCGGGCATGGCCAGCACCCTGCCCATCGCCATCCTGAGCTCAGCCCTGCAGCCCAGGGCCACATCCAGGCTGGGCTTAAGGGGCAGCAGCCCTGGGAGGGGCTGCCTTAAAAGCTGGTGAGATGCAGCCCGAGGAAGGTTGGTGCCCCAGGGATGGGACAGGGATGTCCTCCCCCCCAGGGTGGAAGGGACCGCGGGGACCTGCCCCCTCCCGCACCAGCCCCCGCTCGCCGTCACCCACACAAGCTCGAGCTTCGAGGTGGGGGGGAATTAAGAAATATATAAATAAAGCCTTTAATAATCAACTGGTGTTTATCGAGTGGGTCATAACAATACCAGCCTGCTGCTGCCAAATTAGATCCTTGTTTGGAGCCACCGAGTCAGAGACGTGATGTGAATTCCCAGGAGGGAACAAAACAGGTCCCGGCACTGATCCTGCATGTGCTTCCCCGTCCCTCCAGGCTCTGTCCTGTCCCTCCCAGGGGAAAGTGGGGTGACATCCTGGGGGTACCCCAGGAGCAAAGGGCGAGGGGACGTGACCAGGAGCCGGAGGGGACGGTGGCACGGCCAGGCTGGGCATGGGGACCCCCAGCCCTTGGGGACCACCCAGTCCCAGCCCCGCAGCATCATCCCCACGATGTCCCCACCAAAGCTCGGCTGCGGTACCCACGGCCATGGGGCTGCCGGGGGATGCCACCACCGATACACATGTGCCACCCTCCAGCAAGCCCCCAGTGCCATCCCCAGCCCTGGGGAGTAAACAGGCACCCCCCAACTCCCCAAAACCTCGCTGCGTTCTGACCACTCCACCAGTTGCCGTGCCAGCGGTCCCCACACCAAGGTGGGGACTCAGTGCCAGCCCTGTGCCACCCCGGTGCCCGTCACAGAGCTCCTGCTGTGTCCCCCCCCTCCCCAAACCGAGGGAAAACTGCGCCAGATGCTACAAGAAGGGGCCAGGAAAGGACGGTTTCGCCTGAGCGTCCCAGCAGCTGCCGAGGGGAATTGGCAACCGGCCGGTGACGGGCTGGAAGTGGTGGCAGAGGAGGGGACAGCAGGGGACAGGAGCGTGGGGGGGTCCCGGAGGCACAGATGGGGATGCCGTGCCCCCGGGGTGGGTATGAGGACAGGGCTGGTTCCTGAGCCAAAACAGAGAGTCAAAGAAGAGAAAATACAAATCTGAGCCTGCAAAGGGTTTGTGCTGAGCTGCCCGCCCCGTGCCTGGCTGCTGCACCCGCAGGGTGGGTGCCGGGTCCCTTCCCCGGGGCT
Organism: Pelecanoides urinatrix; assembly: GCA_013400755.1. NCBI lineage: Eukaryota > Metazoa > Chordata > Aves > Procellariiformes > Procellariidae > Pelecanoides > Pelecanoides urinatrix. The sequence continues at coordinate 73,379 of VZTQ01009713.1, read as the reverse complement.
GGGGGGGTGGTTCAAGGCAGCGGGGACCCCAGCGAACCCCACCGCCCTGCCCGGTCTCCCACCGCCCCGGCCATTTGGTGGAGGGAGGAGGAGGGGGAGGACGCGTGTGCAGGAGAGAGCCCCGAGGGGACGGGACAAGGACTCCCAGCTTGACGTTTACTGGCAATATGCTGAGGACCACCATTAATCTGAGCCGTTACTGCACAGAAGTAGAGAGCGGACAGGTTCTCCCGGGGGTTTCTGTTAGCCTCCGCATCCCTCGCTGTGCTGCCCGAGCGTTCTCCACTCCCACCTGAGCGCCCTCTGTGATGAGCCCAAGCACCCTCCGCTCCCACCCCGAGCATCCTCCTCGCTCACCCCAAGCACCCTCCACTCTCACCCTGAGCATCCTCCTCTCCCCTGGGACATTTCCCAGCCGGCACCTTGTAGCTGGGTATCCCTGCGGGATGGCACGAGCGTGCCCGGGGGGTGAGGTGCCAGGCAGAGACACACCACTCCAGCACCAGCATGACGAGCCCACGGCTCCCTGCAACCCCCCAGCCCCGAACTGGGATGGTCTCTGAGGCAGAGCCAAGGCCACCCCCGGTCCTTTGGCTTCCCAGTTCTCCTCCACCAAAGGTCTCCACATTTTCCCTCCCCAGCAAGAGACCAAGGGAAGCAAACCCACTCTGCCCCGGCTCCTCTCCGGCTCCCTGGTGCCACGCTCCCAGTGTCCCCAGGACACGGGCTCTGCCCCACGCACCTGCGGTGGGAAAGGGCTGCCCTCTCCATCAGGCTATGGGAAGAGACCAGAGTGCTAATTAGCCCTAATCAAAGTAATTAGCCTGAGAGCCAAGCAGCAGGTCAGCCCTGAGCTTGCTCCCTGCCCTGCCTCTGGTTGTCCCCCCGGTGTCACAGCGTGGCTGTGACCCTGCGCCAGGCACGGTGGCCGTGTCCTCTGCTTAGATGACACCCAGTCTGGGCAGTGAGGATGACGAGGGTGCTGGGACACAGCCAGGCCAGGAGCCCGACAGCTCGGCCAGCGCCGGTGGCTTTGCAGTGCCATTGTCATCACCGCCAGCCCCGGGGGATGCTCAGCGCCGGGGGCTGCACCGTGCCGCAGGGCCACCTCCCCCAGCGTCCCCCCCGGGGGGACAGGTCCCCGCTGCCGGCTCGGAGCCAGGATGCGGCACCCGGTGACCAACTTGCACGTGCACCTGTGACGAAGGGCTGCGTGGCCAGTCCCCTCTTTGGGTGATTCCCGAAGCGTCCCCGCCATGGGCTGCAACAGCCCCCAGCCCAGCTCGGGGGTCCCGCTGGCCCTGGGGGGGTGCAGCCGGATTCGCCGCAGCCCCCCAAATACTTGTGTTTTCTCGCACGCTCTTGGGCATCCCAGCAGCTCGGGCATTTACCCCTCCAAACCCATCCCACACCCTCCTGCATCCCTCCCTCAAAGCTCCTGCTTCCTAAACACCCCCCTCAGCATTGCTGGCATGTGCTGAGCCCCCCAAAACCTATGCTGAGCCTCCCAAAACCTGTGCTGAGCTCCCCAAAACCTGTGCTGAGCCGCCCAAGACCCGTGCCGAGCCCCCTGACTCCCTGCGGGCTCCCAGCAGCCGATCCCCGATGGGGAAGGGAGGGCTGGGGGGGGATAGTTTTGGGGGAACAGCCCCTGGAAAGCTCTGGGCCCCCCACAGCTCGATCCCTGTCTGGGGACTACAGGGACGAGATGTTTGTCTAGGGAGGGGTCCGGGCCTGATCCTGCACCCGCTTATGCAGCTACAGCCCTGGAGGGGTGGCAGCGGGTGGCCCCCAGCCAACGCAGGACGGGGCCACCATGGGTGCTCCCGGGGGAGCTCCGCAGGTCCCCGAGGGGCTGGCGGGACACCCCCTTCCCCAGCCCGCCCCGCGGCCCCTCCAGGGCTCACAAAACAGCGTCGGGAGGATTTTCTGGATTCATGTGTTGCCTCAAGCCACGAAGCGATGGAGGCCGGGGGGGACCACGCTGGGACAGGAGCGATGGAGGCAGCAACTGCCCCCAGCATCTCTGGGCAGGGTCCCCCCTCCAACGGGGTCCCCCCCTCCAGCCCCCCAAATACTTCTGCACACTTTTGGGCATCAGAGCAGCCCAAATGTACCCCTCGAAACCCACCTTGTACCCTCCTGCATCCCTCCCTCGAAGCGCCTTCTTGTTAAAACCCCCCAGCATCACCAGGACATGCTGAGCCCCCCAACACCCGTGCTGAGCCCCCCAACACCCTGTGGGCTCCCAGCAGCCGATCCCTGATGGGGAAGGGGGAAACATCACCCCAACACGGGTCCCCGCGGCACCCCCCGCCCTGGCACAGGCAACCGGCTGTAAAAATCACTATTAAATAATAAGGCAGGAGGTGCCGGAGCAGGACCCGGGGGTGGGGGGGGTGGCTGGGGCAGAGGCCGCATCCTGCCCCGCTGCTCCCATCTGGGTGCGGGCGAAGCAGCACTTGGGCAATTGTTTTTTTCTGCTGCAGAGCAAAAACCAAAGACGGGTGAAATTTCCCAGCCAAGCACATGGGAGCCGTTATTAATCTTATTAATAAACCACTCGGGGTTTAATGTCCTGTTTAAAGACGACCGGGGCTGCTTTCTGCCAACTTTGCCTTTCCAGTTTTCCAGGCCGTTACATACATATTTTGAAAATTGAAATAAATAGCTGCTTTCAAATGACAGGAAGAAAAAAAAGACACCAAGGGGCCCACCCTGAGCCCCTCTGCCCCTCCGAGCATCCCCCCGCGTTTCGGGCAGGGTATTTTCTCCCCACGCAAGCCCCAACATTCCATCACTTCCAGCCAAAAACCGCCCCCAGCTCCACGCTGCGATGGGGACAAGGACATCCCCGGGCATCCCAGGAGGATGAGGGATACAGCCTGGACCGCCGGGATGAGAGGGGTCTGAAGCCGCCCGCCCGCCTGCAACTCGGCTTGGCCAGGCGCCGCAGCGATCAATACGTAATAACCTGCATCTCGCCGGCCGGCGCTGGAGGAGCTGTTAAGACGTGCGGCTGGCGTTGATGGGAACGTTGGGGTTCTGTGGGTCTTTCATCCCTGCCGTGTGCTCCTGGCCATTTTCTCCCCGTTCTATAAGGATATTCCCTTTCCATAAGGATATCCCTCAAGTTTCGCTACCTAGCGACGGCTGCGGCATCCCAAGGGGTCCCCAGCCCCGCAGAGGGAGGGGATGCCGGCAGAACCCCGCTCCCCGGGTTGCAGAGCCTCTTCCAGCCCCAGAGCTTCGGCGCAAGGCTGGGAGGACACCGGTACCCTGGTGCCTGCACCCAGCATCCTCCCAACAGCCAGAACCCATCGCCGTATCGACGTCTGTGGCTGAAGCAGGATCAGTGCAGGGCTGGCAGCGCCGCGGGCTCAGCGCCGGGTCTGAGTTCCCAGAAAGGGATGTGGGTTTCCCATTAGGAATTGAATTTCTCCGTGATGGGTTCTGAACCGTTTGAGCCCCGAATCCTTCTCCCTGCTCAATTATTCAGTCCCTCCAGGTCCTCCCTGTGCTTTCTCTGCAGAGAAACCGGGGGGAGAGGAGCCGACAGCTCCACTGCAGGGGGGAAAAGAGGTGGGAGCCATGGGTGCCTACGGGCTGGGGGAGAGCATCCCCCGGGCTCCGAGGCTGCAAACAAATAAAGCCACGAGGAGCTCGGCCAAGATGGTCATCGATCTACGAGCAGCAAAACCAAGCGGTTTGCTGCCAATACACACCCCAGGGCGCTCAGCACCTCCCAAACGCGGCCACTTGTCACCGGCGCAGGGACGTCCGCGTGGTCCCCCGCATCCCCCGCGGATGCACAGAGCCGACCAGCGGCGTCGAGCCCGGAGCAAGCGTTGGCCAAAGGCAGCGGGGAAAAGCCACTGCGCCCGGAGGTAATTGCTTGCTGCTGTTAATCCCCTTCGTGGCGAAAAAGTTGCTTTTCTCCCCCAAAAACGCTCCCTTTGCCTTATCTCTGCTGCATTAAGGTCTGTCAGTACCGGGAATCTCTCCTTCCTCCCTGCCTTCCCTCGGACCAGCCACAGAGACTGAGCTGCTCACGAGGCCGCTTTGCCGCATCTTCCAACCTCAGATCTCTCTTTCCCGATCCCCTGCCGACGCCTTGGCGATGTATTTTGGGATGGGAGACCCGGCTGCCCCACGGGCTGGCAGGGATGTGGTACTGGGGGGCCTGTCCCCAACTCGCCCCGCGCCAGGCGATGCTCGCCACCGTCCCGTCGCTCCGCACGTTTTCTCTGGCGATGATTTTATTCCTTCTCTTCTTTCTTTCTATTACTGAAACGAGCATCATTGATTTTTTATAGCGCTAATTTTTTTCCTAACAGAAAGCCACTCGGGATTAAATCAAATTGCTTATCGGCATCTAAACACTTTATGGCAGCTCAGTCCCTTTCAGCAGCCAAACTTGTGAGCTCGATAAGAAACAAGATCAAGTCTGGCTGGACGAGACTCATTTTCCCAGACATCAATTAGGCCACCAGCTTTTAGGCTTTGCTGATCACACCATGCATCAACCTTTCCTTCCCGTGCTCTCACAGCTTCGGGCCAGGCTGTTTTCTGGCTCATCCTCTTTATTTTCTCTACAACCCAGCCCTCCGAGACATTCATTTTCCAGTCCCCATTGCTCCCAGCTCTGTTACGAACCAGCGTGAATGATTTAGAGAGTTCTTCAACCGGTCTCATTAATACCCTTGGGTGCACACTAGCTGGTCCTGCAAATTTAGACGTACTGCGCTTTAATCGCGGTTTTAATTGCGAGCTGTAACGCTCTTGCCTTCCCAAACGTGCGCCAATAAACCTTTATAGCGGCCTGTCAAGCAAAGCTCTGCCTGCGAATAATGCGGATGCACGGGAGGATGCACGGCCAAGGCAGAGGTCTCACCAGGCTGGGATGCTTCTCCACGGCCACCCGCACCCGCGGTCCCTCCTGTGGCTCTTGGGGCGGTCGCCCGGGGAGGTGACAAGGTGGGTTGGGGTTTTTCATGCCTCTAACACACGCAATTCCCACCCTGGGGTTGCCTCCGGATCCTCGGCACTGCCCATCCCCGGCGCATCCCCGTCCCTCCACGCCACCCCCGCAGCATCCCCAGGCACGGAGGCATCACCGCACCCATCGTGTCCCGTCCCGCGGAGACGGGGCGCGGGGAAACGAGGGGCTCGCCATCCCTGATGCCTCCGTCAGCCCCCCATTTCCATGGCAACCATGCAAATGTGAAAGCTTTCCATAATCATTAGGGAGCGGAGCCGAGCAGTATAAACAGTGACTGCAGTAGATTACATGCCTATTATGAACAGTCGCGCCTTCTGAGCGCTGGTAATTATACCTAATTGTGCATTTAATTGTGTAATTGAAAACCCCCATCCAGAGTTCAGCCCGGGCTCCTTCCCCCCTTCCCCGGCGGTGGGAAGGTGGCCGGGGGCAGCTCCGGCCCCACTGTCCTCGTGCCGTCCCCGCGCCGGAGATCGGGCACGATGGGAACCGCACGAGGACAAAAGATGCCGGCGGACGTCGGAGGCGGCTGGCTCTCGCCGGAGCCGGAGGGTTGGTGGCCAAAACCAGGCAAATTAGGGCAGGAGAGGACGGCAGGGGACGGCAGCAGGGCCACGGGTCCCACGGGTGCAGTGGGGTCCCGCTGGGGAAGGGGATGTCACACAGAGCTGGTGGGTGGTTGAGGGATGCAGGGGATGGGGCCATCCTCTCCCTTCGCCCATCCTTCGTTAAGCCGACCCCGAGAGCTCCTTCTCCAGGCTCGGTGATGGGGGGGTCACATCCCAGAGGTTCTCGGTGCCCTGTGCGAACCCCACGGCTCGGGCAGGCAGGATGGGATGGACCCGCGGCCCCTCTCCTGCACCCCGACCCCGGCAGGCTGCGGGAGGAAGGATGCCAGTGCCGGCACGGCGTGGCACTGCATGGCACGGCACCGCATGGCATGGCACTGCATGGCACGGCACCGCACGCCGCCAGCCCGGCAGGCTCCAGCAGGCTCAGCCGGGCGGGAGGTGCCAACTGAGCTTTGCTTTTCCAGCCAATTAAAGGAGAAGGAGAGGAACAAAGAAGGAAATGAAACCCCGGTTCGGAACGATGCCGAGCGACGCTGGGCGGAGGTGGGAGCGCTGAGCATCTCCTGTTCCCACCCGGCACCGGGGCTGGAGCTGAATCCCACCCCACGCCACAGAGAGGGGCAATGGGGTCACCACTTTGGGATGGAGGAGTCTGGTCCACACCGTGCCTGAGCACGGCCCCAATCCCTCAGGGGACAGAGTGGGACGGCCAAGGGGCGAATGACAGCCGCCGGCCAGATCCAGCGAGACCTCAGCTTCCAGCAGTCCACATCCCGATATCCCGTATCCCTGCCTCTGAGGTTGGGTACACCCCCCTAAAGCAGCACGGCTGTCCCAATCTGCAACAGACACCACTAGGCTTCAGAGTTAACAAGAGTCATGGCTTGCGGCTCTCACCCCTCCGTGCCTGTGCTGGCAGTGGTGAGCAGGGCGGTATCACCTCTGGGTTCATTTTCCATCCACCCACCTCAGCAGCTCTCATCTTCACATAAAGCAAAGATAAATCCTCCCGACAACAACGGGCATCCCAGAGAAAGGTTTATTAAGCCACCACGAACCCCCCCAGCCAGTTATTCGGTCTCCCAGATGATGGGGAGGACCAGAAAAAACCCAAGAGTTTTGATTTCATCCCACCTCATCAGCATAAACGGCTCCTGGCAGCCCCTCTCGAGGTGGGGCAGGGTCGGTGGGCGTCTGGCAAGTGGATCCCTGGGGATCCCCTTTTTCCAGAGAAAAACATAAATGGAGGCAAAATCTGGCGGGTGCTGCTTGTCCCCTGGGAACAGAGACACCCAGCGCTTGCAGCATCACCTTGCCGAGCGGCAGAGAAGGAGCGTGTAGGATATTTGGATGCTCCAAAGCAGCTGCCCGGGCCCCCCGCTGTGTCACGGCCCGAAAACCAGTTTCCCAAACTGGTTCAGGCGCAACCGCTGCCCCGAGGTCTGGGCTGCACGGGGTGGAGCAGGCAGGGCTCTGCCTGCAGCGGGCAGCGCGCGTGGCCTCTCTGGACCTGCCTTCTCCCAGCCCAGCACCGGGGGGCCTGCTTGTGCCCAGCGGGTGCCAGCAGCACCCCGGCACCCTGCAGCCATGGAGCATCCTCTGCCTCCACGAGCATCCCCCGTGTCCGGGGGGGGGACAAGGGACCAGGGGCGCATCCCCCAACAATCAGGTTGCAAATATTGAGGGAACCAGCGGGGACGTGCCCGTGGGGTCACAGCGGCACCCGAGGAGCTGCAGGAAGGTGCCTGCGGGAAGGTCGCCCAGCAGCGAGGACCAGCTGGAGATGGTGGCATCACCCCGGCGCCGGCTGACCCACGCTGCTTTGTTTAAGGGAAACTGAGGCACAGGCTAGCCTGTGACGAGGTTTGGCAAGCCAGTGTGCTTAGTGGGCTCGCTGTTGGCACAAGCTGACAGCAATGGGGCACAGCTTCCCAGGCAGCCCCAGCACACACCAGTCCAACCCCAGCCCCGGCAGCTGGTGGCACTGGGAGCGTGGCTGTCCCCTCCCATAGTGCAGAGGGCCCAGGACAGGCATCGGGGCTACCTGGACCGGGGAACACGAGCCCCGTGGTGCCATCCCCATGTCAGGGGTGGCACAGAGCAGCCGAAGCGGAGGAGAGGAGCAGAGCCGGAGTCAGGCGTCATCCCCGCTCCCCACCACCCGCTCCCAAACCTCGGCACCACCTGGTCTGCCCACCCCGGCCACCTCGGGGATGAATATTGGCCTCGGTCACCCAAGGGGACACCCTGATGGCACCCGCCACCTCCCCCGCCTCGGGGCTGGCTCAGCCCAGGGCTCCGCGTGAGCACCCAGACCCCCCCACCCCGGGCAGGGCACCCAGCAGCACCTTTTCCCCGTGGGGTGAGTGGGTGCCACTGCCGTGGGATGGGGTGCTGGGGGGGGAGCATCTCCCCACGGCCGGCGGGATGCGAGCTGCTGCCTCCGGAGCTGGGAAGGAGCTTGGGAAAGCATCCTGCAGGCTGGGAGGGGATGGGCTGGGGTACGGGGTGAGCCTGGGGTGGAAAGGCCACCGCTAAGGGACAATTCCAGAGCCAAGCCTTTGGGGGAGCCAGCAGCACCAGGGCTGGAGAGGAAAGCCTGACCCCAGTCTGCAGCACAAAGTTTCTCCGGGTACGAGTAGGAGCTGCTCTTCCAGCCCAGGAGCTCACACCGATTCAGTTCTTCCTCTAAAATAAATAAGATTAAAATCTCTCAGATCTGGGATATCTCAGGGAATAAACGGCAACAAACCTGTTTGGGAGCTGAGTGGTAAATAAAAAGGTGACAGAAAGCCAGGAAACTCCCGCACACCTGGAAAACACCCGTCGGATTTATCCTGAATAAGGGGGAAGGTGAGCAAAGCGCAGAGCAAGACTTTACAGACCGAACCAAGGGGACAGTTGGGGACACAAGAGGCCATTCCCGCTGGCAATGGCAGGATTTCAGCCCAGGGGTGGGCCCGCCGCGGCTCTGCTCCCCGGGGTCAAGGGCTGGCTTCGAAGCTTCCCGTGTCCCCCCAGGGAAGCCGGGTCCCTCCCCCATTCAAAAGTGGGGACCCCTCCCCGCTCGCTGCCTTCTGAAGGATGGAGAATGGACAAGAGCAACGCCAGGAAGAAAGCGCCCGTCGGCAGGATGCCACCATCCTCTCCAGAGCGGATCCGGAGCCCGTTTCCATCGCTGCCTCCATCACCCCATCACCCCCCCCATCCCCAGGGTCACCACAGCTGACCACCTCGTGTTTCGGCAATCCCCCCCCTCGTTTTCCTCACCGCGACAAGCCCCGGCATGGCCGCGGGGGCAAGTTGTAGGATGGCGATTCCCCATTAACGAACCACCTGGCCGGGATAATTAATCGCAACCTCATCAGCGCTGGTTTTAGCAGAAACCCCCCCCGAATACCCCACACGCTCCCTTCGCCTGCTCCTCTGCCAGCAGCCTGATGAAGATTGATTTGCGGGCGGCGGCAAGCACAGCACCTAATTATTACAAAGACCGTAAATCCTATTAAAATTAAACCGCTCCCTTCTCTCTGCCCCAACATCCCGGCGTCCCCCGGCCGCGGGCAGACGGGTCCCGCTCGAAAGCAGGAGAGTTTACAAAGTGCTGGCAGCGGCTCCAAGTTTCCCTCTTGCCCCAACTCGGGGGACCAGCACCCCAAGAAACATCCTTGGAGCCAGCAGGATGGGAAACCGCCGGCGGGAGCGAACTCTGAGGGAAGGGATTGCAGTTGGAAACAAAGCTCACACCTGCTGGAGACGCATCCCCGGGCGCTGACAGCACAGGGAACTGGTTCGCATCCATCTCCCCAGCCGCAACTCCAGCCAGCGCTGGGCTGAGGCAGGGGACGAGGGGTGGCATTTCGTTCCTCCTTCATTATTATTTTTTTCCTTTTCNCCCCGGGCAGGGCACCCAGCAGCACCTTTTCCCCGTGGGGTGAGTGGGTGCCACTGCCGTGGGATGGGGTGCTGGGGGGGGAGCATCTCCCCACGGCCGGCGGGATGCGAGCTGCTGCCTCCGGAGCTGGGAAGGAGCTTGGGAAAGCATCCTGCAGGCTGGGAGGGGATGGGCTGGGGTACGGGGTGAGCCTGGGGTGGAAAGGCCACCGCTAAGGGACAATTCCAGAGCCAAGCCTTTGGGGGAGCCAGCAGCACCAGGGCTGGAGAGGAAAGCCTGACCCCAGTCTGCAGCACAAAGTTTCTCCGGGTACGAGTAGGAGCTGCTCTTCCAGCCCAGGAGCTCACACCGATTCAGTTCTTCCTCTAAAATAAATAAGATTAAAATCTCTCAGATCTGGGATATCTCAGGGAATAAACGGCAACAAACCTGTTTGGGAGCTGAGTGGTAAATAAAAAGGTGACAGAAAGCCAGGAAACTCCCGCACACCTGGAAAACACCCGTCGGATTTATCCTGAATAAGGGGGAAGGTGAGCGAAGCGCAGAGCAAGACTTTACAGACCGAACCAAGGGGACAGTTGGGGACACAAGAGGCCATTCCCGCTGGCAATGGCAGGATTTCAGCCCAGGGGTGGGCCCGCCGCGGCTCTGCTCCCCGGGGTCAAGGGCTGGCTTCGAAGCTTCCCGTGTCCCCCCAGGGAAGCCGGGTCCCTCCCCCATTCAAAAGTGGGGACCCCTCCCCGCTCGCTGCCTTCTGAAGGATGGAGAATGGACAAGAGCAACGCCAGGAAGAAAGCGCCCGTCGGCAGGATGCCACCATCCTCTCCAGAGCGGATCCGGAGCCCGTTTCCATCGCTGCCTCCATCACCCCATCACCCCCCCCATCCCCAGGGTCACCACAGCTGACCACCTCGTGTTTCGGCAATCCCCCCCCTCGTTTTCCTCACCGCGACAAGCCCCGGCATGGCCGCGGGGGCAAGTTGTAGGATGGCGATTCCCCATTAACGAACCACCTGGCCGGGATAATTAATCGCAACCTCATCAGCGCTGGTTTTAGCAGAAACCCCCCCCGAATACCCCACACGCTCCCTTCGCCTGCTCCTCTGCCAGCAGCCTGATGAAGATTGATTTGCAGGTGGCGGCAAGCACAGCACCTAATTATTACAAAGACCGTAAATCCTATTAAAATTAAACCGCTCCCTTCTCTCTGCCCCAACATCCCGGCGTCCCCCGGCCGCGGGCAGACGGGTCCCGCTCGAAAGCAGGAGAGTTTACAAAGTGCTGGCAGCGGCTCCAAGTTTCCCTCTTGCCCCAACTCGGGGGACCAGCACCCCAAGAAACATCCTTGGAGCCAGCAGGATGGGAAACCGCCGGCGGGAGCGAACTCTGAGGGAAGGGATTGCAGTTGGAAACAAAGCTCACACCTGCTGGAGACGCATCCCCGGGCGCTGACAGCACAGGGAACTGGTTCGCATCCATCTCCCCAGCCGCAACTCCAGCCAGCGCTGGGCTGAGGCAGGGGACGAGGGGTGGCATTTCGTTCCTCCTTCATTATTATTTTTTTCCTTTTCTTTTTCGATTTTTTTTTTTTTTTTNCTCCCGGCGGGGCCCGGCGGGCGGCGCGGCCGGGCGGGGGGGAGGCGAGGCCGGGCACGCCGCGCCGCGCCGAGCCCTTGGCGGCTTCCGGGGGCGCCGGGCAGCGCGGCCCCTTCGCCGCAGGCGCGGCTCCTGGTCGCGCCCGCCTTTCGTTATCGTCAGTATTTGTCTTTTTAATCGCAGATTATTATTATTTCCCTCCCCCCTCCCCTCCCCTCTGGAGCTGGGTGGGGCTGGGTTAAATCCCGGCGATTTGCAAATGCAAAGGGCTGGTGAGCTGCTGCCCTCCCCCTTCCCTCGGCCCTGCNTTTTGGGGGGTGGCAGCGAAGCATCCCCAAGCTGGTCCCACAGCAAGGTCACCGCCGAGACGGAGTGGGCAACGGTGACAGCCAACATTTCGCACAAAGCACAACCCGGCATGCTGATGAGCGCAGACGGCCCCTCGCCTTACCAGCTGCAGGCAGCAGAATCCGACCAGCGTACATCTCCCATTGCATCTCCCCATGGTTTCCCAGCCGGAGCCTCGGATTTCCCCCACCGTGGCCTGGCGTCGCCGTCCTCCAGCTCCTCACCAGCCTCCCCTTCGCCAGCAGAGCCGCCACCCGGGGAGCATCAGGGGGGCACCAGCAACATGTCCCGCTCTCCAGCCTCCGGCCAGCCCCGGTACTTTCTTCACAGCAGCCCTGCCGTCTCCCGCATCCTGCCAGGTTAGCACAGAGGCGGGCTGGGCTCAGAAAGGGGCATCGCCCCCCTTCTCCGCCTTCCCCCCGCGCCGAGCCCCGCTCCCCCCGAGCCCGCTACAGCCCCATCCCCCGGTGCAGGGACCCCGGGGCCGCGCACACCTCGCCATCCATCCCCGGGGCGCGCAGGTTTGCGCGGAGCCCGCCCGGCCCCTCTATTGTCTCTCCCGCACAGCCGCGCTCCGCGCCCCGGGGGCGNCCCTCCCCTCTGGAGCTGGGTGGGGCTGGGTTAAATCCCGGCGATTTGCAAATGCAACGGGCTGGTGAGCTGCTGCCCTCCCCCTTCCCTCGGCCCTGCGGCCCGTGGGTGGTGCCTGGACCCGCAGCACAGGGAACCCGCAGCCACCTCCTCTGGGGGCTCCCTGGGCTTGCCCTGCCAGGGCAGCAGCTGGGCTTGCAGGGAGGACAGATGGCCCAGCCCTGGGAGGAAAGCCCCCACGATCCCCCTGCTGAGCCCCCCACTCCACAGCCCGGGACACGCGGCTCCAGGGCCGGGAGCGACCGCTGGCCAGAGGCAAGACAGCGCCCAGCCATCCTGCTTTGGGTCTCTGCTCCCAGAGGGCTTGCAGGCTCCAATCCAGCAGGTCTGGGCAAGGAGGTGGGTGCAGACAGAGCTGGCAGCGTATGGCCCCTAACCGCCACCCACCCGGCTCGCCTTTGTTCTTTTTTCACAGCACACCTTCAGGGGGATCAGAGGGTGCGCATCTGCCAAGGAATAACCGGGATGCTGCTTTTCCAGTGCTTTAGAAACCTCCTTCTGAAATGCCACCCAGCAGAAGAACTTGGGAACAGTTCGCTGCTTTTCAGTTCCATGATTTCTTAATCCCCAGTCCTGATTTTTATAAGGAAGCATCTCCTAAACCAGCCTCACGCACTCTTAGGTGTCAGAGCAGCTCTGCACAGGATCCAAGGGGTGCAACCTTACAGATGCATTTGTGTGCAAGTATCGGTCTGGCCGTGGGCTAACCTGGCCCATCCAAGCTTGCAAGGACCCAGCCAGGCCACACATCCCCGTGCACTGCTGGGACCAGCCTACAGCACCTACCACACCTGGAGCTCTTGTTTCATCCTCTGTGGTGGGAATTTCTCTCCCTCCGAGCTGTTCTGTGCTCCCAGGAGCATTTTGGGAGGCCCATGCATGGCTGAAGGATGGGGCTTTGAGAAAACGCTTGGTTTCCATGAATGCAAACACCATGTCACAAAAATGCAGTGGCTTCACCAAGCCATGCTCTTAACCAGTGGTCCTGGGAGAGGTGGTTGAACCCAGACTGAGCCAGTGGGTGTTTGAAACACGGGGACCTCTGCGTTTATTCCACGCTGTCTCAGGCTGGCTAAGTGAGCACACGGTGAGCTGCGACCTCCACCAGCCCTGCGTACGCCCACGCCTCGCTGTGCAGGCTGCCGAGCATCCCACCTGTGGACCTGGCCCCCCTGAGACACCCCCCACCGTGGGTTTGACTCCATCACCCCCAGCGCTCCTGGCTCCGTCATCTCCACATCCTCCCCAAGAGCCTGAGAGAGGTCCCATCACCCTCATCCCATGGGCAGAGGTGTCCCAGGCTCCTGGGGCTTCTCTGGGAGGACCAGACCCACCTCCAGAATTGAGCTTGTGGGCTCCTCTGAGACTTAAGCACAGCAGAAACCCGGAGCAGAGGGTTTCACCCCACGGGTCAAAAAAAGATGAGGACCCAACCGCCCCATAGCATCTCCTTGGCAATGGCCAGGCGAATCCGCTCAGCTCAACCCTCCCCGTCAGCTCCAAAAAATACCAGAGAAAGGCAAAACGCCCTGATGTAAAATCATGAAAACCGATACAATGGCGCCGAGATCCTGCCTGGCTCCCGACCAGGTGGAGTTTCGTGAGGAATCAATTTTAGATTAAAAAAGGTCAATATAGCATGTCAAGGCGCTTCCCTGGAAGGCGAGGAGATAACTTCATTTGCGAGCGGGTGGGAAAGGAGCCCAACATTTTGTCTTTTGCTCCGCTCATAACTCGTCACCCTCCAGACCTCCGACGCTGGGCTTTTATGTTTTTTACAAGAAAAAACTCAGATGACCAAAATTACAGAGGAAATATTAGGAGGAAATTAAATCAGGAGCACGTTACTCATTCATGGGGATGGGAGGAAGCTGTGAAGATACGTCCTTTGATGTGCCCCTGGAGCTGCCACCAAGCCCTGGTGGGCCTCAGTTTCCCCAAAATCCATCGTAATGCCGGAGCCTCATCCCAAATCCCACATCCCAGCCCTCCAGGAGCCTGGGTACGGCTTCAGCCCCCATCCCGGCCTTTTGGGATGGAGACAGGAGAGGAGCCGTCTCCTCCCAGAGCTGAGCCTCTGCTTCGCTGCCACCCCACATGCCATGGGGGGGGTCACAGGAGATGTCCCCCATGGCCACCTCGGAGGTCACCAGCCATGGGGACACCCTCAGGCTTTGCACAGCAGCAGGTGACCTCTCTGCTCACCCTGGGGCTCCGGCAGCCCCCCGGGACCGGCAGCGGGGCCGAATCCGGCCCGGGCAAGCCCTCCATCCCCAGGGCAGGAGGAGCCAGGTGGGATCGCTTCCTACACAAAATCATACACTTCGTACACAAAATCTCCTTCCACCAAAAAGGGGTGTTCTAAGTAAAAACTGCCTGTATCCTTATACCAGAGCGAGATCTCTCTGCCAGGGGTATAAACAGAACACATGAAATACGTTTTTTTTTCACTAAACTGATATTTTTACCCAAAAATGTCTATTTTTCGCTCAAGAAAACCACCACAGGGATTGCGCTTTTTTATTTTTTCCCTTTTTTTTTTCCCCCAAAAAACCATTCTGGAGCAGAAAGAAATCACACCACTGGCAACTCCTCTCCCCTTCCTCGGCCGCAGGCAGGGATGCACCGTGTAGAGCCGGGTGACTGCCGGGACAGCAGGACTTTGGGCACTTGTAACCAACACCAGAATTATTCAGTATTGCCAAACGGTGCCAAAAAATAAAATATCCCCCCCCGGATGAGCATCAGCAACGCTCCCAACGCAGGCAGCAAACAGGTATTTGGGGGAAGAAGCCGGCGCAAAGCTGCTGCAGGGCAAGCTGGGCTGGGAATGCTGTTTGTTGCCTTAAAAAAGGCAAAACCAGGAAAAAATGAGGTTTTAGGTTAATAGAAAACACACAAGGGACATCACAGTTTTGCAGCCCCGAGCCCTGACATTGGGATTGTTTGGTTTTTTTTTTCTTTCTTTTCCTCCTGGGCTCTTGGGGTTGATTTTTTTTCCGTCTTTTGGGCTGAAACTGTTGTCTGGACTTGGCGATGATTCGGAGCGAGCTGCCTGCGGAGACAAAGCCAAGGGGACTCACAGGCATCTTTTACACACTCAGGCAGTAATTAACGGCACTAAGTTGTCAGAACAAGACAAAATGATGATTTTGGGCATGTTTATTGGCAAAAAAATCTCCAAAGGGGCCCCATCTGTCTGGGTTACGGTGATGGGGAAAAGATATTTATTCTGATGCGTTGTGTAAATCAGTGCAGGATAAATATGTGCAAATTATCGGCACAGGGCACGTGTAATTAAGCCAGTCGGGTAATTCCCCTTAACGGGGATGGGGTTTGCACTTGGCTCAGGCTAAATCCCTCCAGAGGCTGATGGGTGCCTGGGTTTTGGCTGAAGAGCCACGATACACACCCCTTTGCTGCTCAAGGGATGAAGGTCTCCGGGATTCATCTTAATGAGCCCCTAACGAACCAGCGGCCAGAGTGGCAGAGCCTGGAAGTGCGAGGGAGAAGGGGACAAGGTGCAGCCCCGCACCTTGCAATGGGGCAGCCGGGCTGGGGCAGGCGGCGGGGATGGACACGGCTCCTCTGGGTTGTGCTGGGATGGAGCAGCCTGGGGACAGGGACATCCCGGTCCCAGGGTCAGGGACGCTCCATCCCTGGGTCCAGGGACACCCCAGCCCTGGGTCCAGGGATGCTCCGGCTCTGGGGTCAGGGACACCCCAGCCCGGGGTCCAGGGCTGCTCCGGCTCTGGGATCAGGAATGCTCCATCCCTGGGTCCAGGGACACCCCAGCCCCGGGTCCAGGGATGCTCCGGCTCTGGGGTCAGGGACACCCCAGNCCTGGGTCCAGGGATGCTCCGGCTCTGGGATCAGGGATGCTCCAGCCCTGGGGTCAGGGACACCCCAGCCCTGGGTCCAGGGATGCTCTGGCTCTGGGATCAGGGATGCTCCAGCCCTGGGGTCAGGGACACCCCAGCCCTGGGTCCAGGGATGCTCCGGCTCTGGGATCAGGAATGCTCCATCCCTGGGTCCAGGGCTGCTCTCTGTACGACGAGGAGCCCAAATCTGGGCATCAGGCTCGTGCTGGGGGTGCCGGACCCCAGCCCACACCCTGCTGCTGGCCTTGACCCTGAGCCCATCCCTCCTCGCTTCACCTGGGGACAGCCCCAAACCCCAGGGACTCAGAGCCCCGAGGGACACCTCGTGTCACCCCACGCAGGGTCCTCCACCCGCCCAGCCCCGCAGGGAGCAGGGGAAGGGCCACGACGGAGCAAACCAAACCAAAGCGACTTCCCCAACCACCTCCAGCAATAAACACAGCTATTTAACCAACCTTTCCCCGTTTTTAATATAATTAGCCATCAGCCTGCCAGTCAACGTCAGCTCCCGTGGATCACCGTTAATGGATCGCTGTTCAGCCGGCTGTTATTGAATCGATATAGAAATTAAAATGCATTCACGCCATTCTTTCTCAGTTGTCATCTTATCTCAGTGTCTAGCGAAAAGCGCGGCAGATTACAGAATCCATCATCATTTAGCCTTCGTAGCTCGCAAAATTCATAATTAACAAAAAATTTCTATTCACTTGCTCATGTAATTTAATTAGTTTTCCATTAAATAGAGACTAAATATCATCTAATCCCCCAACAGAGCAAATAATTGTTTTCCATTCTTTTAGAAATTATCACTTGCTTATTGTAACTATCAAAATTCATTAGAAGCCTCCAAACAGCCGTGGGGAAGGGTGGGAAAAGTGCTGGAGGAAGGACAGGGAGGTAATTAGAGCGGGTGGCAGGGCCAGGGCTGCCCTTGGCTGGGCCAGGACCTCCCGCTGATGCCCCCGTTGTGCCCGGCATGGGGATCACCAGCACCCAGTGCAGGATCCAGCCCGCCGCACCGTGCCGGGGTGCTCTGGGTACCGCATCCGCCTCCGGCTGGCATCGCTTGCTGATGCTGGCGTTGCCGAAGGGTCAAGGACTGGGATGGGGACAGGGATGAGGATGGGAATAGGGACAAGGGTGGGGACAGCCATGTGGGGCCATGTCAGGGGTCACGGCCAGTCCCCCCCGGTCCCCAGCCAGCAGCCCCCGCCAGAGCAGCTCTATTGCAGAGAGGCCTTTTGCCTGGATCCCGGGGCAGATTTCATTTCTAGTGGAAATCTCTCAAGCGAATACCTCCCTTGGAGGAATAAACCTGTTTAAGAAAACAATTTTCCCTGCGCTTGGATTATGCCTTGAACGGTTCGCTGCTGCGATGCCCCGGAGCTGGCGTGGCTCCGGCGTGGGACGGGACCCAAGGGGGGGGAAACCGGCCCCTGGGGCTGCCCGGCCCCAAATCCCCCCGGATGCTCTGCGGCATCGCCCTGTCCCCGAGGCCTGGTGGCCCTGCTGGCCCTGGCAGCGTCTGGGGGGTGCGTGGGTACATGTGGGTGCAGGTATGGGGGTGCATGTGTGCCTGCGCCCGTGGCTGTGAGCGTGCATGCGTGTGTGCAGGTATAGGGGCGTGTTTGCACCTGTGTGCATGTCGCTGCGTGCATGTGAGTGCATTCATGTGAGCGTGCGTGTGCACGTGTGCATGTGCACGCATGTGTGTGCACAAACATGTACATCTGTGTGCACGCGTGTGTCCATGCATGTGTGTGCATGCATGTGCATGGGCTTGTGCGTGCACACATGTGCATGCTTGTGCATGTATGGACATGTATGGACATGCAGGGCGCAGCCTTGCAGTACTCACTGTGCACAGCAAGGATTTGCCACGGTCCTGTGCCAGCCAGCCCCGCAGCGGGTGCCAGCCCCCCATGGTGGGTGCCAGCCCCACGGTGGGTGCCCGGCTCTCCCAGCAGCCCCACGGCCCGGCAGCGAGCCCAGGGGAAGGCTGAGCCCGGGGGAAGGCAGCACGGGGCCAGCCGTGTTCAACGATGCCCCATGGGGCTCTGCGGAGCATTAATCCTGCCCAGCTCTGAGCACCACCCCATAGCACATGACATTAAATCCCCAAAGTGTCCCGACGGCGCCGTGGTTACGATCCACTGAACACACGTCCCGTTAGGAGCAGGTAGGTGCCTCTCCTAAATCAACTTCCAGGCTCTCCGCAGGGGCTGGGATGTCAGCCCGTGGTCCAATCTGTCACCAACCTGGGTGGGCATTGACCCAGCCCTAATTGCGGGCGGTAATTGGCAGCGGTAACTCAGCACAGCGACCGCCCGCGTCTCCCTCCTCACCCTCCATTGCCATCCGATGTTTCTTTGGTCCACAGGTTCCCCGGTGCTGGGGAACAGAGATTTCTCTCGCAGCATCAGGACGGGCGCAAGGACCTGCCTGGGAAGCTGGGCTGGGCACTCACTGCTGCGGCGAGTTTGCTAGTGCTCGGGTGGCAGCACGCAGCAGGGAGATGCCCTCAAAGCGAACCGGCCGCCTGCCCCGGCACCGGGCTCGATCTGCCCGGCTGCTCCCTCGGGGCCGGGGGATTTAGCGTTAATCCGGATCATTTCCCCAATCTGGGTCACAGCTCCGTGGACGCCCGTGCCGGCACGGTGGAGGGGTGTCTGGGGGCAGAGAGGGTGGTACCCGCTCCCCCGTGGGTGGGGTGCGGATCCATCCAGCCCCCACTACCCGATGCTGGGAGCTGCCGCCTGCTGAGCATCCTGCACAGGACCCCCGGGCTCTGCGGGACCCCCGGGCGCAGCAATCGCTGCCCAAGAAAACCCTCCAGGACTCAGGGCAGGGGGAGAGAGACGCCCCTCCCTCGCTTCCCTGCAGGTTCCTGGGTTGGGAATTAGGAAGAAAATCCTCTTTTTTTTCTTCTTTTAAGCAAGCAAGATTCAGTAAACCGCAGGGTTATCATCCTGCACCACCAGCTCAGCCCTGAGTCTCTCTTCCCTCTGACACTTGGGTGTATATTCAAATAAAACCCCAACCCCTCGAGGATTATAACAGGGTCTAATAAAGCACTAAATCCACGTGCCGGCACCCTCCTTGCCCGACAGCCCTGGGTGAGGGGACAGAGGCTCGGTGCTGGTCCCCGGGCGCAGGGCTCCCACGCCGGTGGCTCTGGGGACGTCCATCCTGAATCGCGGCGCTCCCGGCGGGAGTCCCAGCTCTCATTTACGTGCCTTTCAGGGCACGTTATTTAATACTCCGCAGAGTTAAAAATAAATCTTCCCCCTGCCTCCAGCTCTCTCCGCCCGCCTCTTCAGCTGAAGGGCGATGTGTTTGCGTTCAGATACGTTCATTCACCATCATCTGGCGATGGGTCTTCCCGTGTCTGCGCCATCACCCCCCCGACGCCTGGCTCCAGCCGTGCGCGGTTCCCCCCGGGACAGCCGGCCGTCGCGGGCAGTGGCACGGGGAGAAGCGCAGGGTCCCGGGGCTGCAGCAGCCGTTCCTGCGGGCTCCTGCCTGCCGTTCCCGCTGGGAGTCGGGGGAATGAGGGGAGGTGGATATCAGCAGCCGGCAGGGTCCAGACCCGGTCCGGTGAAGCTGATCTTCCCTGGATCTGAACCTGGAGCTCTGCCGACGCTCGGCATTCGGACCTGATGGTCGAATCCATCAACCCATGGATGAAGAAGGTCAGTGAAGGAGGCACAGCTGGGGTCGATGGTTTCCCGACAGTTAAACACATCCGTGCTCTCCAGCCAAAGGCACTTTGACTGCAATGATTTAGGAATCGGGAGCCGAGACCAGCCCTGCTCCAGCCTCGAGGGCTTCAGGAGAAACCTGCGGAGAGCGAGGTGCCGCAGCCCCCAGGGATGGGGCAGCCTGCAGCCCTCTGCTGACAGAAGGACACGGCGCCGGGACAGGAACCACCCCAGGTGACGGGGACCAGGGACAGTGCCACACAGCCCGTGCCCAGGAGACATCACCTCGCCCCCGGGGAACATGCAGCCACGTTTCCCCGTCTCCTTAAAAGCTGATGGGGCTGTTTAGGTCCCCAGTGTGCCATCCTCAGCTTTTCTCTTCTGCCCACAGCAGAAAAGCAGGGCAAGACACGCTCTCAAGGGGACGCTGCGCTTCTTCCCTTTTCACTGCACAAACTGATCCGATTTCCCAGCTCTTAAATACCTGGTGGCTGCAGCAGATTCCTCCTGGTGAAACGCTGGCCAAGACTGCGCGGGACAGTCCCACGGCACGGCACTGCTGGGGTGGGAGCATCGCGTGTCCACGCTCCGTCGTCCCAGCTGAACTGCAGCCCTCAGCAGCCTCCTCTGGGATGGGGCAGAAAGGCAGCGAGGGGTGAGAAACGCCCGATACAACCCGAGCCGAGGCAGCAAACAGCGGGCAAAAACAGCGGGAAAAAAAGATGAAAGCTGAGGTGGACACATTCAGAAGAGAAATGCAGCACATACCCTTCATGGCAAGTTAATGAACATCTCCTGTGACACGGGGACAACAACCTGTGGCATGGGGAACCCCCCTTGCGTGTTCTCACAAAGACCAGCCGAGGCTCAGCCCCGAGTCAAGGGCTCGAGGCTGGTTTCAGCCTTGGCACAAAAAACCTCCGGGCAGACCACTGCGCCTGGCCTAAAGCCCGGGGCTGGGGCGCAGCCGGGGGTCAGCCAGGCAGGGGGTCCGTGGCTGCGGGGCAAGATCTGGCCGAAGCTGAGGTCCCCTGCGCAGCTGAGGCAGGGTGCAGGCACCCTGCGCTGCCCCAGCAGTCAGCCGCAGGTATATGGATCTAACCTGCCCGAGGACCTGCCACCACCTCGTGCCACCCTCCTGCCTCCTGCTCAGGGAGAGGGGACACGCAGGCCGTCCGGTTCCCCCGCTGCCGAGCTCTGAATACACTGCGCCTGTCAGAAAACTCACTCCCTTTACATTTATTTATAGCAGGAGGCTGGATTTTACTCAAAACACGAAAATAGGATTCAGCAGTAGCCCAATAATTATTTCAAGTGTGGTCATTTTTATTGCCATGAATAAAAAATAAAGCTGCTCTTCTGAAGTTAACGTCTATGGTTTCCCCGGGTTATATACGAGTGAGGGCCTTGATTTAGTATTGTACAATAGAAAAATAAAACAGAACAATAAATCCCATTCACACAGTTCTTGTAAAAAGCTATCTATTTCAGTTTTGACCATATAAAAAAAACAAGAGAAATTGGACAGGGAATATACAAGCCACATATGGAATTTAAACAAATTTTACCAGTTTCAAGTGATCTGGGTAAGGGTTTAATAGTCGGTGGTACAGCCAAAACCAAATTCTTTTCAATTCCAAATTTTCCTTCCTCCCCAAAGAAGGGGGGACCGGAAAAAAGCTGTACAGCGAGACCACGCAGACATTACAGCCTGTGAGAGGCGGCTTGTCACATCAACATTCTTGATGCTTCAACATTTTCCCATTGCCACAAGTGTGAGGGGGCTGGCACCGGTGAGAAGCAAGTCAATCCGACTTCTGTAAACCCAGGATCGCGAGGGCACGAGTCCCACCATCTCCTCGTCGGCTTCACTGGATCTCCCCCATATACAGCCTTTTGTCGCTGGATGCATGCAGTACTGAGAGAGAGAGAGAGAGAGGCGGGGGGAAGGGAGGAATATGAAATTTAGACACAACCGTTGGAGACCTCCACTAATGACACATCATTTAAATTGAACTACTCATTTCGCTTGCTGTAAGTGATCTAGAAAGCCAAATTTCATTTGCTCCCCAAAACCACTTCATGGAATTACCACCCTGACACCTAATCACACGCTGTGCGTGGTGGCTGCCATTCCCCTGTCCCAAGGCAGGCATAACAGCGTACTGCCTGTAATGTCTAAGCATTAAAATGGCAAAGAGAGGAGTATAAACACGCTGTTAACGGTCTCAAGCATCCTGAAGCGTTATTTTCGTTGCAAGGAACGTTCAGATTGCCAGCCTGGCACTGCCGTCGGGACTGCATGCCACTAGAGGGCACAGGCTGGCCAGGAAAGCCTCGCTGGGACGTTATTATTTTATCAGACCAGGCAAAATGCAGCTGGCACCCAACTACAACACGCCACTGAACCACCTTCACTCAGAAAAGGCTCTTCAGGGGATTGAAGACACAAGCATCAAAAGAATGACCCAGAAGCACTGCTCTTGACACTGACAACAGTTTCAATCGAATCCAGGAGAGCTTTGGGGGATTTCTACATGGACTCGCAGACTGGCGTCTGTCATCTTGCCGTGTTTTGGCTCCCCGTGCACCCTCCCGTGCAGATGAGAGTCGTGGAGCAGGTGCAGCGATTTACAAGATTAACGTTCCCAGATGTTAATAGAAATCAATTGCATAACTCGCATGCAACGCCTGGATAGGTTTTTAATTTTTATTTTAAGCTGAGTGATTGATTCACAAAGAGGAGCTCAGCAGAATACAATTGCAAACAATCCACTGTTCCAGCACAGTCTCAGATCTGAAGATCTGAAGACAGGGCAATGAATAACCAAGGAACAAACCCATAACTCACTGCCCTGCTGCAGACACTGTCATCCTCAGCACAACCAAGCCCTTGGCTTCACTTCGGGGTTGACTCCTGTCAATTTTTGGCTGGAGCAATGCGGTGACCTGGCCGATGGTGCAAGTGTTTCCATAGGAACAAACAGCACCCTGCGGTCCCGCCTGGGCCGCACGCTGCGCCAAGAAACCTGGTCTCAGCTAATGCGTGGTGGTTAAAATGGTTCTGAAAAAGCCACCAGCGCTGATACGTGGCACCACGTGCAGGTCACCTCTAGAATGGGGACAAAACCTGCTGCACAAAGAGCCATGTTTGCTTCCTACAGCTTTTGGGTAAGTTAAGAGAGCCCAGGCTGGAGACGTGCTCCCAGCTGATCACTGTCCTCATGTGATCACCAAACGTATGGTTATATCCCCGGTCCAAACCCAGGTACCCCAAAACCTTTTTGCACGGCCCTTGCAAAGTCTGGACAAGCCCTAGGCGGTGGCAGCCAAGCCACGGGTGAGCAAGAGCCCGGACCACCAGCCGCACTGCTGCTGTACGGGTGCCCCCACCCAGGTCTCCCCCCGGCAGGACACAGACGCAGAGCCCCCGCGCTCAGCCCAGGACCCCAGGGCACATCCAGCCCAACTCCCATCTGCAGGAGGGGAGCAGGCAGGAGTCTGCTAGCCCTAAATTTGTCTTTGATACTCAGGGCTCTGGACCACCGAGAATTTTGGGGCTGTTTTCCAGAGGATCAACAGTTCAGCCAGCCCTGAAACTATTTCCCCAGCTGACTTGAGATGGGGAGGACTTACTAATGGGTTCCTCCGGATGGAAAGCCAGCTCGTTCACCGACCCGGCGTGGCCTGGCAGCTTGTACAAAATCCTCCTGGACGTGGTGTCCCACACGTAGACAAACCTACAAGAGAGTCATTATGAGTGCAGGCATTTGACAAGGGAAAGCAGCTGCCCCCGACACCCACGGCTTCTTTCTGCAGCGGTTCACTACCCGGGCTGATATAGATGCAGCTCTTAGTGTGGATAAACAAGGAGCTTCTCAGGATCAAAATGCTGCACTGCCAAATCCAGAAGAGCAGAGGTCTGAGCAGCTAGGAGCTAACTTGGTGTTAAAGCCTCACCACCATCAAGGCACGGCAGCCCTATCTCACCTCTCAGGGCACAGAGACCCATTTGAAAGCGTGAGGCCGTGGAGACCCTCAATATAGCAGCAACACAGTGGGCTAAGGGAGAAAATTAGCGTTGGGAGTGGGGAGCAGGGTTCTCACTCTCGCAAATACCTGCCTGCAAGCCCGGCAGTCACCCTCGGTTCACGATGGCAGCCAAGCAGCGAGGAGCAGCTCAGGTGCTCCCCCAGCCCCTGCTACAGTGTAATCCCTCATAGCCAACAGCTTTTTATACGGATTTCTTCCTGCTGTGCCATTAAAGTCATGATTCCCCTCCCAGCATTTATTAGGGGGCTGAACAGATTGCGCCGAGCCCTTTGATTAACCTCCTGCAGGCCTCGCCGTGGTCTCCCTCCGCTGCCCGAGCACCGCACCTTGGCTGAAGCCACCGGGATCCTTCAGGCAGGAGGTCGGAAAGAAACTGTGGGCACCAGGCACGGATCAGCTTTCAGATTACTCTTATAAATGGTCTCAGAAAGTGGGGGAAACGGTGCCTTGCTGCAAATCACACTGTACCCGAGATCACTGCTTGTCCCCCACGGCTGTTGATTGCCGCCTGCATGGTGCGGCGGCCACGTACAAGCTCCACCGGGAAGGAGAGTGATGCTTTGACCCTGGTTATGGTAAGCATCTGTCGGAGGGAGTGGGTTTTTTTAACACATCAAAACAAGAAGAGCCCTGAGCAACATCCTACAACCCAGGTAAAGCGATACTGCACCCCTGCACGGGCACGCCGCATCCCTCCCTCCCAAACACAACGGCCTCGCCACGTGAAATAGCATTTGTTACAAGGTTCACAGCTCTGCAAAAAAAATCGGTGGCTCGGGAAAGCTGCCAGTTGTGGATTACACTCACTCTGCCTTCTCATTTTGCTCTTTAGGGAGGTGACTGGCAGCTAAAACGAAATCTGCCGAGGCAGAAAAGGGAAGCGGCAGGGCGGTAATTGGCCGGGTTTGGCGTGAAGGGCCCCAGAGGCACCACTATGGCTACTGACAGGGGACTGCAGGGGGTGCGGGCACAGGGGACAGCCCGTAAAACACCTGTAAAAGCCACCAACTGCATTATATTCCTCCAAAGGAAGATCGCCGCAAACGCCACTCCGCATCCCCATATCTCACCCGCATGAATTTAAGCGTGCTGGGGATCAACAGCCCTTTCGTCAGCCCCACACGCAGCCCAAGCTCCGAGCACCAAGGCCGGACCGTTTCAGACTTATGCAATGCTACCAACAATGGGTTCCTCAGTTTCACCTGTTCCTGTCCATTTGTCAGGGCTTTGCAGACTGGACGAAGAACAAGATTTGCTTTTACAATTAGGCTGTCTTTTAGTTGAAATAGAAGTGAGCTGCTTTCCTCCCCAAAAAAGGACCGAATCATTTATAACACTTGCTGGCTAGGGAGAGAGGACACTGGATACCGACACAGGGCAGATCTGCTTTGTTAGGAGCATTCATTTCCAGGCTGGTGCTATTCTTTGACTTATTTTCTTTAAACACATAGAAGGGAAAAATTCAAGCCTGCAACTTAAGTCAAAAGCAGCATTTCTTCAAGCACAGCTATTTTATCTAGCAGGCAAGAATTGTATCAAATGCTTTCTCAAAGCACTCTGCTGCTGTGTTTTTAATTTGGTATTGCGAAGCAGGCAAGCACGTTAAGTAGTTGATTTTACTATAACCCTTCTGAAGGGCTCAACAGCAAAAAAAAAAAAATTCAGGTAGTTTCCCTCCAACATACACACTCCGTGGAACGCAGAGGAAGAGAGTAATCATTGGGGAACTATTTTGTACTCAGTCAAATGAAACGTTTGTTTAATCTCGCTTTGCTTTCCCAGCAGATACTCCTTCTCAAAAAAAAAAATTTAAAAGCTCAGAGATAACAGAAAGATTAGAGCGGCCTCGTTTAACCTGCCTTGGGACCTGGCTGCGTGCTCTTCCCCACGAATGTCAGAACAAAGTTGCTGTCAGGCCACAGAGCTGCAGAACTAACCTAATGGCCTAAGGCTCCCAGCCACACCTCGCCGCTGAGCGATCAGCCGCAGCCTGGGCCGGCTGACAGGCAGGCACTCCTCCACCACACGCACCGCCGCTACTGCCCAGCAGGGCTGGAAAGGAGAGTCACGTCTCAGCCACTTGCTGTGACAGCTGGTCCCACTATATCTGGACAGTGAGAGCTAAAGTTCTCCCTATCCTCTATCAGAAACTCATTAATTTGCTGATTATTACAGCTCCATGCCCTGGACTCCAGCCTGCAGGAATTCCTGTCTTGATGTCACTGAGAGTGTCTCTGGATTAGATTCAGTGGAGGCTGGTGTCCTTCACGGTGACCTTCAGTGTCTGGCATGGACCCTTGGCTGGCTTCCTCCCTCTACCCGTTTTACTCCTCGGTTACCTTAGTTTACAGAATATCTCATTTAAAAGTACGATACATGCTAATGTAGTTAGATCTTTATTTCTTCTTACTCATTAATTAATGATCCTTGGAACACCACTGGTGCCTCCTGAAGCCGCCACGCAGCAATTTAACTGGTATTTGTCGTCCTTATCAGTATAACCCCCCCACTACACACACTTCCCCAGACTCCCTGCGTCTTGAAGACTCTCACAAGCATCTGCCGGCACGACAAGGGACCTAGTCCACTGCCAGCCATGCTCCTGTCATCTGCTGGCCCTAGTGTTGGATCCCGTGGTTGAACAGAAGCAGCAATGCAGATCTCCAGTCAGCTTTTGACAATAATAAGATTTTACAACTATACGGTGCTTCTCTACTGACACAAAGGCGATATAAAGACATCGCTACTGTAATCAGGGCAGACAATGCTCACAGAAGACCACATAGGGTTGTTTGGGTCTTCACACCTCTACGCACAATTCTGTGTCTTCAGATTAATTTTAGACGTGATCCAACTCATTTCAAGAGTGCCTGCAAAACGATTTGCGATTGACGGTACAGACTCACCTGTCAGCCGATCCCCCTGCGATTTTACTCCCATCTGGGGACCAAGAGCACCTCAGAAGATTCTAAAATAAAAAAGCGTGCACAGATCTATTTCCAAAGGAAGATTTAATTTTCCCCTTCTACTTGAATTAAAGTCACCACGAGACTTTAAATATCACGAGCACCACTTTAATGATCTCCCTTCGGAAGATGAGATGGTAATTACAGGTTTTATTTTATTGCTGGAAACATCCAGTGCCTTGTTATTTTGCACAAAGTAGATAGTAAATGTAGAAAATACTTAATTTACAGCTAATTACAGCTGAACTGAGCACAGAAATCTTGTTACTGCAGCTTTAATTGGAATCCCACTTTGTGCATTAATCTTTCTTTGAGTTCTTATTAAAACCTTTCTGGTTTAAACTTGAATTTAAAAAACAATTTACAGAAACGTTAAGAGCAGCAGCATTTTACAATCATGTTTCGGTCTGCAGTACACTCACCTTTTCAAAATTATGTACGTTCCCCTGGAAAATCTTTACACATCTCTCTTTAGGGGCAAACGGTCGCACATCCCAGATGCGAACTGCAACAGAGAGCTCACAGTAATTAGCTGAAGAAGGCAGAGGCATGGGGGCAAGGTCAGCTTCTGGAAGCATTCCTTTTCCTAAGACATGCTGCTAACAAGCAAAGACCTGGTCATGCTCCTTGTTCTCTTCATGTCTAGGTTTGTCCAGAAGCAAAAGGAAACCAAAAGCTTTCCCCGGCAGAAAGCTTTGATATGAAAGGTCCAATGCAGAAATTTATAATTACATCAACACCACTGCCAATAAGAGGGGAAAAATCCAAAACAACTATTACACAACCGAGCCACCTTCTTCTTACATGAGCATTTGCTTTATTCTAACACGCTCCATGATCACACTTCTAATCAGATCAGCTTCGCTGAGCACCCCCACACAGGAGACAGGCAGTTTGGAAACTGTGCTGTCATTCCCTGCTGCGGGGAAACAGCCAAACCGCCCTGACAAGAGCCAGACCGCGGCTGCGTTCAACGGTCTGCGCCAATTACGTGTGCCATAGCTTGTGTCCTCACTGCCCTTCGGGAGACGCGACAAACCCTTCCGACGCAGCTGCTCCCTCCCTGCAAAGGACGCGACTGTCACCGGCGTAACAAGAATTCAAACTTTACCTCTGGAGCCAAACTCCCTTCAGCCCATTCCCGCATCTGGCTCTTGTTTTTCTACATCGAACAATTTGAGCTGTTCCTTTCTAAACGCCATGCAAAGCTAGCGTAAGAGAGCAGCGCCTGACAGCTGTCTGCACAGCTGCGCTCTCGCGTCAGGCAGGACCTACCTGTGTTGTCCATTGCGTTGGAGAGCAGGTAGGAGCCTTCCGAGCTCAGACTGAGGCCTGTCACCGAGTCCGCGTGTCCTCTCATCGTGTAGGTGAGCTTGTTCTGGCGAAGGTCCCACACCTTTCAGACACAACATTGCGGTTTAACAAAAAAGACAGCCAAGGCTGTTGGAACTGCTGCTTCCAAAGCGTTCCACACAGGTACTGATCAGTCAGCTGATGACATCAGCTTTTGATTTTGGTTGATGTGGTCTGAATGACTGAAATATGAGGTTAGAATTTTGTATGTGTCATAGGAATTTGCCTCTTAGAAGACTTCTTACCGAACGTGTCCAACCACTAAGGAGTTAAATGTCAGCAGCCCCATGTACGCAGGAATCCCTCTCTACCTGTCTATAGCTCCCCCAGCTCCCAAATTCCACTGACTGATGGCACAAAGCAGCAGTTCTCCAGTCCCCAAAATTTCATGCTGTTCTTTCCCGAAGAGTTACTGCCTTTCAAGAGGCAGTTGGAACAGATCTCACGTCAGTGCTACACTTAGCGATGGCCCTCTGACAAGCACATACTCCCCACGCCTAAGGCTGGAACCCGAGGCTAAACGGACAGTAAGACAGACTGAACCGTACAGCTATCAGGAGAATCTCAGTTTCCAGCTGAATGAAACACTGAGCTCGCTCTTAAATAGGAACTTTCCACACTAGCAGGTGACAAATTAAGTGGCAAACTGGAGCAGAGGGCAGAGCGCGCGATTGTGTCACCACATTTTCTTTAGTTTACCTCATATACGGCTCTAGAGCCTCCGGGACGGGCACGGGCTGCCAGAAGAGCCGGCCATATCAGCTCCAGCAGGTGACAGCAGCGCTGTGACGCCTGGCCAGGAATGCCAGGGCTGCCCAGGCTGTCACATGGCAAACAGCACTGGAGCAACTCCCTCAGTTTATTGGCCCTACATCAACAGCGAGGTCGGACACAGCAGGTTCTGCGTGGTTCTTGTGATGGTAAAATTAACCAACAGGCTTCCACATTTGTCCTTGAGTCTTGCACACTGCTACAAGCAAGACGTGACGGGATGGAAAAGGTGCGCCTGGTCGGAAAGGCACACAAGGACACGGGTGTCCTACCTTAATATCGTTGTCGATGCCTCCGGATATGATCTGATCACTGGTGTCATTGAAAGTCACAGCCAAGACCTGGTACGTGTTCTGAAACGTCTGGACGGCAGCTTTTTTCCTGATATCCCACAGCTGAAAAGACATGGCAGTTGTGAAAGTTGCACAGAGATATTTAACGATAAAGTTACAGGAAATTGCACAGATACTTGGCAGAGACTCAGAACACTCTCCTGAAATCTCCTCTTTCAGATCTCAGGAGATCTCTATAAAAAACATAATAAAGTCTGGTTGACTGGAGAACAGGAGTGCGGGGGAGGGAAGAAGGGGCTAGCATGCGAGATAAATGGTTTGCCTCTCTCATGCTTTGTTAATGCAGTTCAGTGGAAAAGGACAACTAAGCAGATGAATCTTCTTAATCCTCTCCAAAGAATTACAGAAAAAAAGGAGCAGTCAAATTTTGTTTCAAATTTTTTATTTCTGAAATCAAAGTTATTAGATAATGAAATTATAAGAGTAATGAAAGGCTGAATGAAAGGCTTCCCACTTAAATGGGAAGACCCCAAAAATTCTTTCAGAGATCCTATCTTACTTTCACTCCAGACTGTCTCCTTACACAATATACTGACCTTCACTGTCCCATCATCACTGCCTGTACAGACAAGCTGGGGTCCGCGCCTCGCTGGGTAACAGGAGTTAACGAACGAGGTATGGCCCTTCAGTCTCTTCACTCTCTCTCCAGTCTCACTGTCCCACACAGCCACGGTTTTGTCTGTGGATGCTGAGAAGAGCATGCTGCGGAGACAAATTGCTGTGAGGTTCTCAATTTCAGAAACATTTCTCCCCTCCCACCTTTTTTACTCTCAAGTTCGGTGATCAAAGCTGGAAATATTCAGTGGGAAAACGCCATGGAGAAGAATCTCCCCCATATACCAAGACAAAGGTGGTGTTTCAGAGGAGACTGACTGACAGTGGGGCAGCTACACTGATGGTGCTCCCGTTAACCCCCATTTCTAGATACATATAAACTGGTTTTCTGTCTCCTCAAACACTATCTGGGATGAACACAGGAAGGAAAGCTCAGTCGCAATAGCTCGGATGCAATAGCGGAACGGCCTTTCAAATTAACAAACATCTCACTTGTTTTCTTTTCCTCCCCAGCGTCTCCCAGATGACCGACACTAACTTTCCTCTGCTCCTCAAGACTGAAATCAAGGGCCCTGGTGGGTCACAGGTGACTCCAGACCCTTTGCTCAAGCAGGCACCTTATCTGGGAAAGCCACACCACAAGCACTCGCTGTACGTGGACTGAGCAGGGGCAACGACGAGGCGCTGAGGGACTCCAGCCAGCAGAAAGCATCCTCCTTCAGCAAGAGCCGGGCCTGAGGCCAAAAGCCACCTGCACGCCACTTACCTGCCGTCTGTGTTATAGTGCAGCTCCATAACGGCCCCGCTGTGCCCCTTCAGGGTGGCGTAGTTGTCGCAGTCCCCGTAGACGTTCCACAGTACTGGGGGAAAGGAAGAGAGAGGTAAGTACAGGAAAAACGGAAACACCTCCCTGCTGTGGATGGAGCCGTTCTCCAGGAATTCAGCAAAGCAAACTATGAACCATCGCCACTACCGTCTCCAATTCGGGATGATGCGTAGCAATAAAGAAGCATCGTGTGAGCCCCGGAAAGACGGGCAGCTGATTTATGGTTTTAGTTCAAGCTGAATTTATTAAGAAAAGTAATAATCTTCACCTCAGCAACCCAAAGCATTAAAGATCGCATTTCTGCAGGCTGCTGCAGTCAAATACAGACCGACGGTAACCTGTGCGAGGGGCCTGGGAACACAGGGCTGTGACCAGCAAGGCGCGTTACCAGCCCATCCGAGGAAGGGCCCACGCCAGCCGGACAGTGACCTGCCAGAGGAGCTGCAAGAAGCTTCTCGCACCCCTCCGGGTGAAGCACTTCACGCACAGGACCCAGCAAGCTGAGCGCTGAGATAAAAGCCCATCGCAGAACAATGGCCTGAAACCGTACGAGCCCCAGCCCCATGCGGCGCTGGCTGGGACGGCGCTGCCTGGCACTCACGGATGAGCCTGTCGAAGCCGGCGGAGGCGAGGGTGTTGCCGTTGGGGTGGAACTTGCAGCAGTACACCTCTCCTTCGTGCCCCGAGAGCAGCATGATGGGGGCCTGCAGGGAGGAGCAGCGGGGCGGGCCCTGCGGGAGGCAACGGGGGAGCCGGGTGAGGGGACGCCATGGAGGGGAACAAGGGCCACGGCCAGCACGCCAGGAGCCCCCGCCGCCGTCCCCTCACGGGCCTTTTCCCCTCACCCTTTCACACCCCCCCGGGCCTTTTTCCCCCCGCCATCCCCTCCCGGGCCGGCCCCCTCCCCAAGCCCCGCCACCTCCCCCAGGCAACCCCNATTGGCTGCGAGCGCCGGAGGGAGGGGGCCGCCTAACACGAGTAACGCTGATTGGTTGGAGGCTGCCACCCGCCATCATTGCGAGTGGTGATTGGCAGAGTGAAGGCGCCTCAAGCTGTGTGTGGGGGGTGTGGGGAGGGAGCAAAATGGCGGCGGCCTGAGGGGGCGAATGATGGCGGCGGTGGGGCGGTGCCGTGCCGGGCGCTGACGGGCCCCGGCTTCCCCGCGGGCCGCCCTGTCTCACCGCGCCTGCCCGGGCCGGGCCGGCACCGCGGCCTCGGGTCCAGCCCAGCCGCCCCCCGCAGCCTCGGCCCCCCCGAGCCGGTGTGGGCCGCTAAACCCCCGCGGTGTGCGGGCGGGGGCCGTCGGGGCGTGCTGTGACGGGCAGCGCGGGGCGCTGGGGGTCGGTGGCGGGCGGTAGCCTCAGTCCAGGTGAAACAATCCCCGCTGCCTCTGGCGGGTCCGTCCGCGGGGGGTTCCACGCGGTAACTCCGTGTTTCTTTTCAAGGCCTCCGTCTGAGCTCGGGTGGTGGGGACGCAGTAGCCCGGGGGAGTTCAGCCGGCGTTGGCGGGACCGTCGGAGCGTCTCTCGCCCGGACCCCGCCATCCTGCGGCGATGGAGCCGCTGCCCGAGCTCTACGCCATCTTCCAGGGAGAGGTGTGCGGCGCTGCCGCTGCGGCCGGGACCCTGGCGGGCGTCACGGCCTGTGGCGTGTTTCTCTGTCTCTGTTGCGGTGTTTTATCACTGCGTGGTTCAGTGGCGGTTTGGGTAACTGACAGTTCTGTACCACATATATACACACCTCTGTGTATGTTTCTGTGTGTTTGTGTGCATACGTATAGGAACATACGCATACACATATAGGATGTTTGCCTGAATAACGTGGGAGTGGTTGGCTGACCACACCTCCAGAGTTATCAAGCGAACATCTAAATTTCAAACGTTTACGTTTTTGAAATCTAAAACTGAAGGAAAGCAGGAGAACCGTGTAGGCTTTTTGTGCATATTCTAACCTGCGGTTTGCAAACGGGTGTTTTGTGAAGGGCTTTGCCTTAGGTGTTGTGTTGATTTTCTTCACAGGTTGCTACAGTGACGGAATATGGGGCATTTATAAAAATTCCAGGCTGCAGGAAACAAGGTTTGTTGTTCTTATTTTGTTCAGACGTAGTTTCATGTTGGCGTGTTCGAGCCAAGCAGTCATCCTTGGAATTAAAGGCTTGCTAACTTTTAGAAAAAGCTCAGAAGAGGTTTTTTTTTCCTGAACTAGGAAGGAATTGAGGTTCTCGGTATTTAGACTATGATGGTATGTTTCCATGAATACCAAAAAGATTCAGAGAGCTTTTTGGTAACTTCAGGATATTTTAGAGAATCATAGAGGCTTTCTACAATTAGATAGTTTGCCCAACTTATTTCTTTTATGGCCAATATAAATGAGTTAAATAAAAAGGATGGAAATGAAGCTCAAAACATAAACCTGACTAAAAGCTGACTTAAAGCTCCCTCTGCGTTTGTGGGAAACCTGCAAAGTCAAACAAACGCAATTTACAAAAGCAGCAGTTTAGGGTGGATGTTCTGTCAGGGGTGGTGGGCCCACAAATAACCCCTTCTTCGCTCCCCTCTTGAAGTGCCCAGTCACCAAAGCTCTAGTTCTAATAAAAGCTTTTGGACAGAAGCGTGGCTGCTGGAGGGAAGTGGTTTGAGACACAAACGGGCCCTGAAACATGAGCTTGAACAGCAAGGTGTGTTTCCATATTTATCCTCCCTTGTATAACCCTGTAGCCCACATGTCATTCATGCAGATTAAAAATACAGTTCTGGGGCTGCGTGACCTTGTGCAGGAGATCAGGGCAGCCATGGTGTTTCATGCTTTTGACTCTGCTAGTATTGTGTTGCTGGTGTGTGAAATGGGCTCTTTATTCTCCTCAGAGGACAGGCAGGAAGGGAGAGGTGTTAGTACCTGCTACAGTTTTCCGTAGAGGCACCTGATATTTTGAGTATGAAGACATCGCTTTGGGGACCTGCTTCTCTGAGTTAATTTGGAGCAGACCTTGACGAGGTTTTATACGTTTGTTTGATGCAACTACTTGGTTCTCGCCCGCATAATGTACTGGAGGAAAGAAGTGGTTAGTTTTGCTTAGGGCAACCGCTGGATATGTTCCCTGTCTCCCAGAGCAGTGGTCTCCAACTGTTTTTGATTGTGCACCCCCAATGCATGATCAGTTAAAATTAGTGAACCCTGTCAGTTAAAAAATTTTTGAGCACACATGCCCCAATATATGTATATTTACTTATAAATTATATATGTGTACTAGTGTTATGTGNCGGGGCCGGGGCCGGGGCCGCCGCCCGGGACCTTCCGCTTGTGCTGCTCGATCATCGCCGCCGGCCGCCCGCGCCCGCCCGCTCCGCCCCGCCCTCCAGCTCCCCCATTGGTCAGCCGCGCCGCTTCCTGCCGCGCCGACTGGCGGAGAGCGGCCGGATGGCCCGCCCTCTTCGCCTTACTTCCGGTGCGCGGGTGACGGAAGAGAGGCGCCGGGTGCAGGCAGGCGATCCCCGCACGGATTGGCTGCGAGCGCCGGAGGGAGGGCACCGCCTAACACGAGTAACGCTGATTGGTTGGAGGCTGCCACCCGCCATCATTGCGAGCGGTGATTGGCGGAGTGAAGGCGCCTCAAGGTGTGTGTGGGGGGTGTGTGGAGGGAGCAAAATGGCGGCGGCCTGAGGGGGCGAATGATGGCGGCGGTGGGGCGGTGCCGTGCCGGGCGCTGACGGGCCCCGGCTTCCCCGCGGGCCGCCCTGTCTCACCGCGCCTGCCCGGGCCGGGCCGGCACCGCGGCCTCGGGTCCAGCCCAGCCGCCCCCCGCAGCCTCGGCCCCCCCGAGCCGGTGTGGGCCGCTAAACCCCCGCGGTGTGCGGGCGGGGGCCGTCGGGGCGTGCTGTGACGGGCAGCGCGGGGCGCTGGGGGTCGGTGGCGGGCGGTAGCCTCAGTCCAGGTGAAACAATCCCCGCTGCCTCTGGCGGGTCCGTCCGCGGGGGGTTCCACGCGGTAACTCCGTGTTTCTTTTCAAGGCCTCCGTCTGAGCTCGGGTGGTGGGGACGCAGTAGCCCGGGGGAGTTCAGCCGGCGTTGGCGGGACCGTCGGAGCGTCTCTCGCCCGGACCCCGCCATCCTGCGGCGATGGAGCCGCTGCCCGAGCTCTACGCCATCTTCCAGGGAGAGGTGTGCGGCGCTGCCGCTGCGGCCGGGACCCTGGCGGGCGTCACGGCCTGTGGCGTGTTTCTCTGTCTCTGTTGCGGTGTTTTATCACTGCGTGGTTCAGTGGCGGTTTGGGTAACTGACAGTTCTGTACCACATATATACACACCTCTGTGTATGTTTCTGTGTGTTTGTGTGCATACGTATAGGAACATACGCATACACATATAAGATGTTTGCCTGAATAACGTGGGAGTGGTTGGCTGACCACACCTCCAGAGTTATCAAGCGAACATCTAAATTTCAAACGTTTACGTTTTTGAAATCTAAAACTGAAGGAAAGCAGGAGAACCGTGTAGGCTTTTTGTGCATATTCTAACCTGCGGTTTGCAAACGGGTGTTTTGTGAAGGGCTTTGCCTTAGGTGTTGTGTTGATTTTCTTCACAGGTTGCTACAGTGACGGAATATGGGGCATTTATAAAAATTCCAGGCTGCAGGAAACAAGGTTTGTTGTTCTTATTTTGTTCAGACGTAGTTTCATGTTGGCGTGTTCGAGTCAAGCAGTCATCCTTGGAATTAAAGGCTTGCTAACTTTTAGAAAAAGCTCAGAAGAGGTTTTTTTTTCCTGAACTAGGAAGGAATTGAGGTTCTCGGTATTTAGACTATGATGGTATGTTTCCATGAATACCAAAAAGATTCAGAGGGCTTTTTGGTAACTTCAGGATATTTTAGAGAACCATAGAGGCTTTCTACAATTAGATAGTTTGCCCAACTTATTTCTTTTATGGCCAATATAAATGAGTTAAATAAAAAGGATGGAAATGAAGCTCAAAACATAAACCTGACTAAAAGCTGACTTAAAGCTCCCTCTGCGTTTGTGGGAAACCTGCAAAGTCAAACAAACGCAATTTACAAAAGCAGCAGTTTAGGGTGGATGTTCTGTCAGGGGTGGTGGGCCCACAAATAACCCCTTCTTCGCTCCCCTCTTGAAGTGCCCAGTCACCAAAGCTCTAGTTCTAATAAAAGCTTTTGGACAGAAGCGTGGCTGCTGGAGGGAAGTGGTTTGAGACACAAACGGGCCCTGAAACATGAGCTTGAACAGCAAGGTGTGTTTCCATATTTATCCTCCCTTGTATAACCCTGTAGCCCACATGTCATTCATGCAGATTAAAAATACAGTTCTGGGGCTGCGTGACCTTGTGCAGGAGATCAGGGCAGCCATGGTGTTTCATGCTTTTGACTCTGCTAGTATTGTGTTGCTGGTGTGTGAAATGGGCTCTTTATTCTCCTCAGAGGACAGGCAGGAAGGGAGAGGTGTTAGTACCTGCTACAGTTTTCCGTAGAGGCACCTGATATTTTGAGTATGAAGACATCGCTTTGGGGACCTGCTTCTCTGAGTTAATTTGGAGCAGACCTTGACGAGGTTTTATACGTTTGTTTGATGCAACTACTTGGTTCTCGCCCGCATAATGTACTGGAGGAAAGAAGTGGTTAGTTTTGCTTAGGGCAACCGCTGGATATGTTCCCTGTCTCCCAGAGCAGTGGTCTCCAACTGTTTTTGATTGTGCACCCCCAATGCATGATCAGTTAAAATTAGTGAACCCTGTCAGTTAAAAAATTTTTGAGCACACATGCCCCAATATATGTATATTTACTTATAAATTATATATGTGTACTAGTGTTATGTGCATCATAAAACATACTCAAAAATAGAAATTAAAAAAGGATGAACTGAAGATGAAATAAGCTCTATTAATTTTTTGTTATTTTATTTATTAATGGTACAAAAATATTTTCTTCCCACACCTCAAAGGATTGTCTCACATCCACCCCACTTTGGAGACTGCTGTCCTAGAGGGCAAAACTGAGATTCAGTAGAGATCTTTATTTTTTCCCTTTCTTCTCTTCCAAAACCATGACCAGGCCTTGTCCATAAGACTCACATGTCCTCCTGCCGCGTGGATAAACCCTCGGAGATAGTCGATGTTGGAGACAAAGTATGGGTGAAGCTTATCGGAAAAGAGGTAATGTTAATTGTTGTTTCTTTAGTGCTGTGTAGCTAAAATACACTGCAAAAACACTGAGAAATTCTGCGCACAGAGGCTTCCTGGCGCTGTGTTGGGGTTTGATGGGCTCTGTTTTACAGACAGCTGAATTCTCTTTACCTCCAGATGTGACTTGCAGCAGTGCAGTTCAGGAAAAGGGACTTCATTAAAGCTTTTGACTTAAAAGCAACAAATCAATTCCCTTTCTTCCCCTTCGCACCTTGCATCACCTTAACTGTGTGATTTGGTGACTAAATGAGCAATCTGAGAGGATCCCAAGAGCCGATAAAAACACAGTTCATTAACTGTTTTGAGAGACAGGCGCGTTCTTAGAAGAAGCCGAGATTTTTGTTTGCTTTCAAGAAAGTATCAGGGGCAGTGAGTTCTGCCGAAGAGAAAATACAGAGGCTTTTTGTTTGTTTTGAAGTAAGAGCATTGATACATTTGTTTTCCCCCTACAATCTACATTGCTTTTTCTTCTGCAGAAGATCTGACAATAGGCATATCGTCTGTATTTAAAGATTACTTAGAACAAAAACTAAAGGCTCTTGCTTTGGTGAGCCATGGAAACAAAGCAAGCTGACTGTATTTTGTTGGGATCAAGGTAGAAGCATTCAGTTCAAAGTTGCACAGGATTTGGCCATAAATGCTTTGCATTTTTTCCGAAAGAAGATAATCGGGTTCATGTACAAAACAAGGACTTAATTTTGTGTGAGATAAGGGAAATGGGTTAAGAAACTTGGTCTTATTTACACAGTATAGGAAAACTATATGAAAGGCTTTACAGCTTCTTTTTAGCCATCTGGTGTGCTTTTTTTAAAATTTTGTTTGTGTAAATTTTTATTAAGCCACTGTTTTCTTTATCTGGAACACAATAGTTGTGTTCCTGGCTGCTTTGCTCTAGAGGCAAGGGGCAGAAATGCGTTGGAGAGGTGGACAGCGGCAGAGTTCATTGTTGGATTGCCTGCGAATAACTGCATAGATGTCATAAACAGACAAAACAGAAATACCTTCAATAGCAGCATTGGTGAAAATGCAGAAAGTTGTAAGAAAGGCTTGAAAAAATCCCAAACATGGAACTTTTGCTCTTGCTTCTGAAGTGATAATGTGGCAATTAAGGACTTGCTAGGATTCAGAAAAGAGTAAGCCCCTAATGGAGATACTTAAAACACTTTTAGTCTCCTAGGAGGATCAAAATGGGAAAAAGGATATAAAGTTTTATTTTTCAGTATGCAAGTCAGCCCAAGTATTGGTCCAGGGGGAACTGCCTTGGAGGGGGTGGATGATTTGAGAATTACAGCAAAGTTTCCAAACATGCACTTTCTTCTACAGCTCTTGGGTTTGGTCATATTGAAAGCAGAATGTTAATCTGAACGGACCTATAGTTTGATGTTGTCTTGTTACTGAGATAGCTGCTTAACAGAAGCTGTTTTATGAGCTAGAAAACTCTAAATGCAGTTACAAAATAATAGAACAAAAGTGCTTTTATCCTTTGTGGTGCTGCTCTTTGCTAAGCAACAATTTCCTTCCTCCTCTACAGGCCTCCAGACAGCGATTAACATCATTGTCATTTACTCTTCTCGTTCCATATCTTCCTCTTTCAGATGAAAGATGACAAACTGAAACTCTCCCTCTCCATGAAGGTTGTTAACCAAGGCACGGGAAAAGACCTTGATCCAAACAATGTTTCCCTTGAGTAGGTAAATCTCCTGAGCGGGATATAACAGATCAGACAGGTTGCTACTGCCGGCTTTTCCCTGCCTTTCATTCCTGCCTTCCCTGCCATGCGTATTCTCTAGGTCCCCCCTCCTGTGGAGGGTGAGAGGGCTCTTCCTGAGCCCTGCAGCGATGTGCTGGCTGGCTGGAGCGTTGGCTGAAGGTGCTCCCTTGGCTGTGCTGCCTAGAGGCAGGCAGGAGCTGGAGGAGGCTGCAGTGAGTTCCAGCCCTTCGCACCGCGGCAGGATTTTCATTCCTGCGTTGTGATGGCCGTGCGCTTGTGCTGGAAGGACTCTTCATTCCAGCTGGGGATTTGTCTCACTTTCACATGCTACAAAATCAAATCTTACCTGCTCAGTTTTTTCAGAGCTTCCTTGTCTACCTTTTTTTAAAATTGTGTTGTCTCTTGCAGGTCAAATAAAATCGCTTTATTTTCATTCTGGACAAGTGTATATATATGTGTGTATGCATTCACATACAAAATACAGATGTTAATATAAAGGACGTAACTGCAGCTCCCCACATTTGTCTGCTTTGCGTAGAGAGTGCTCAGTTAATCTCAAAAGTAGATGACAGGAAATATGCTGTTAACAATGTGGTTTATTCTAATGAGCAGTTGGTCAGCGCTGTTCTTTGGTTTAGCTGAGTGGTGCTTTTAGAGCAACATCTGAAAAAACCTGTGTTTGATCGTGTCCATATAAGTATACAGGGTTAAAGATGAGAGTGGATTGAAAATGGAACTGTCCTTCTCTTTCCAGTCAGGATGAGAGGAAAAAACGCATGTTCAGAGACTACACGAGTCAGAAGATCACGCTTGAAGCTGTCTTGAACACCGTGTGCAAGAAATGCGGTTGCAAAGGTGTGTTCATGCAGCATTGTCTTTGGGTGTAGCCTTGTTCTACAGTGACCTGTAGATAGGGTTGTGTTGACTTCTCTGTTTCATGGTTACGTATAAGGATGGAATTTTGCTTCCACGTGTCTCTTTTGGAGGAGAACTACATTTTCTATCACTTGTTATGAAAAGGAAAGACTTAGCTTTTATAAAAGTTTGTTTTTTAAAATCACATCCTTTTGAGCTTTCTGTAAAGAACCTTCCTACGGAGTACAGGTTCAGTACAGGTTCCCTTGCAGCATTTGTGTTAATGTCTCGTATAGCTGAGATCTTGCTCCAGTTTTGCATTTTAAGAAATAAATATGTGCCTTCACCAGATAATTTTGTTATGATCAGTGGAAATTACTTGACTGATCAGTTGTTGGGAACACGGTGTTAGCTTGTGAGCAGTGTCTTAGAGCTGAAAACAAGCGTTTGGTTTTTTTTTTTAACCTGGTGAAATTTTTGTGTTTTGCCTAGTTCAGCAATAGGAGGTTGGTTTATGTGATGTAGCTTTTCAGTAGCTTTTTGCAAGTTGCTGAGGCATAAAGTGGTTTTTTGTACATGGAGTTTTTCTGCACCCTACTTGTCTTACGTTATTTAGAGTAAATAGTTAAGCTGGAGTTAACGCTATTCTGGAGAAGGTTAATAACAGTTCTTTGTAATGGTAGATAACTATCTTTAAAATACCATTTTAAAGAACCCCCAAAACTTATAACTGGATCCTGCATATGTCCAGTCTGCTTGTTAATGACGATGTCTACTCATAACAACAGGCAGATGCTGTCTATCTGCAGTTTCCACTACAGCTGTTAGTAGGTCAACTTTGATGTCTCCAGAGTAGAAAGGGTAGAACCAGAATGAGCTGATTTCCTCCATATTTGTGGCTTTGGTCTCATTTACCAGGTGCCTATCACACCAATTTACTCCCTTTGCTGTATGCTTTTCCATGTATAAGCCCTCGCACAGACACGTTTCTACCAATTTCCCTGTTCAGACAAGTGTCTTAGTTGTTGCCTGACTAATCTTTCCAGAACGACCCGGGTTGCGTTTGCTCCCTGGCTTGTTTAATCAGGGCATGTTAAATTAGCTGAAATGCTAGGACAAAAAATGTGCAGTGTAGATTCTCTTATTGTGACTAATAATAAAAAGATCTGGCAGCACTTCAGGTGTCTGAAATGCAGTTATTTAGAAAAAAAAAAAAAAGGGGGTGGTCTACTCTTTCAAATACTATTTTACAGGTCATTTTGCCAAGGAGTGTTTCGTGCAGCCTGGAGGTACCAAATATAGCCTCATTCCAGAAGAGGATGAAGAGGAGGTGGCAGCAGCAGGATGTGAAAGAGATAAAAAGACCAGCCTGGCTGACGATTCTTCAAAAAAAAGGAAAAAGGTATGAGGTGCCCTACTGCTGGCCTGGAAAAGTGAGCCGGATAATTTGTTCTGAATAGTTACATCTGTGATTTACTACAGCAGTGTGGCTATGAGTAGCCAGTTCTGGGCTGAGAAGGTGGCTCAGTTTTCTACAGATTCTGTAGCAAAACAAGAATCTCCTCTGCAGATTTTTTAGTAATTCTTATAGTTTCTCCCTTTATTCTTGCTAAACTGTCTTTAAGATGGTTTTATGCTATAATGCACAGTCCTCAAAAGAGATTTCTTACAGTGAGAAAAGGATTTTTTTTTTTTCCTTGGTCTTTGTGAGGCTCTATAGAAATTGCTTCAGTTTCCTGAATTTCTGTGATTCTTGGCAATAACCCTGTTGCCCCTCCCTTCTCACCGCTCTTGCCCCAACACCTTTCTTTCATCTGAACTAAACGCCCTGCTGCCGTGCTTCAGCAGGTATCCTGACCCAGCCCGTGCCATGTGAACTAGGCTTATCTGCACACGCCAGGGGAAAATCGCTGGTTGTATTTGCACAGGGAGCGTACTCCCATTTCCAGGCTCTAAAGCAATTTTTGTCTATGTGAAAATGTCAAGAGGTAAGAGACCTTTTGTATCCAGTGTTTGAACTCTGGCTTCAGAGCATGCTGGTATAAAACATAGGGGAGACCTGAATCCGAAACAGGTGGTCAGTCTGTTTATACAGCAATGCGTATTCCAGTTCTAGATGTCAGTAAATAAACTGTTTAATCAGCCTCTTCACAACTGGAGTCCCAACTTTTAATTACACTTCCAAAGCCCTTTTTTCTTTCTTTCTTTTTTCTTTTTCTTTCTCTTTCCAGCTCTGTGGCCTGTCTGTATCCCTGGAGAGGGGCAACAGGCAGAAAAGGTGATGGGTTTCGTTTTTACAGGAGAGGGACAAGGATGGTGTTAGCCATTGCAGTTAGGTATTGCACAGTGAGAACTAACTTCTTAGGCCTTAGTTCTCCCAGGCTCACTGTGGAGTTAAACCAGTCCTGGTGCTCGTAGGGGAGACTGCACATGTTGGCAACAGGGAATGGAGGAGTCTGTTTTGATGGCAACACACAGACCAGTCCAGAGTGACTGACGCTGGTAGCTGAAGTCTCGCTTCCAGTCATGTTTTTCACTGGTAATGTGGCTACTGGCACTTGGGTTCACTCCTACTTGAGAGAGGAGTAGCTGGGGCTGTTTGTGGGATTGTAGGTGGTGACTGCACCAGAGCAGAAGAGCCGGGTGTGTCGTGACTTTCCTTGTGTTAACCCCTGCCCTGTGGCATAGCTGTTTCTGCCCTACAGTCAGTACAAAATGAAGTTAGCGTTAATTTGATGCCTGATTTGCAGTTCTGGTTTGCTTAGTAGTGCTCTGGATAGCTGATTCAGTAGTGGGAACGGGATCTCTCTTGACTGTAGATCCTGTTGCCCGGTTCCATCCCAAGATGTGCTTTGCTTTCCCACTACGTGGGTTGTTATTCAAGAATGTCTTGGACTTGTCTGCAGAGGATCGTTATGCCGTGACAGAAAATACACACGCTTCTTTCTATTCTGATGTTGGAAGCACGCGATTGAACCGGGTCGGCTCTCAAATCCCAGGCTAACTGCGACTCTGACCTTTCCAGACTCCAGACATTGGGCTTCTCTCTTGCCGTGGAGCGGTGTGAGAGCAGGCCATAATAATGGGAACACCTCAGCAGGGCTGGCTTCCCCTGCCTTGGGTTCTCTTTCCTCTAGCAGTGATGATGGTTTGTCTGGTAAAGGCTTTGTGTAACGGCTATTTAAATGCTGTGGGGGAAAAATTACACTGAGGTGCGCAAATAGCTCGTTATGTCAGTGCCCATCCACCGGGGTGGGGAGTCCCTGGGGCGTCTTGCCCTGCTGAGACTACAGGATATGTGGGTCACTGTCCTGAAGTTGTTACTAATTTTTTGGGGTCGGTGGATTAACAGCCTTCCTTTAAGTCTTGCTTGTTCCTTTGATCTTCCTCCCTTCTCAAGGAGGAGATCAAAAGTTTTCAGATGTTTTCCAGTGCTGGAAAATAAAACTTTGAGCTTTGTGGAGGCAGGATGTGGGATCCTGGAAATGAATAGCTCCCTTGTTGTCTCGAGTGCCTGCTGTGATCTTGTCTGGGAGCCCCATGTGCTTCCCTGCTTGCCTGGAGCCCCAGGGAGATTTACACAAATAGCTCAATCTACCTTGCTGACCCCATCCCATCTGATGTTTGTAACATAAATGTAGAGCTTATATTTTCAAATGAGTAGATAGGGACACTGTTTAGTGTCATAGCAATGGTATTAATGCTTTTGGTTGTTCATGATCGACATTTTCTGTTTCCTTCATCTGATGCTTCCTTGCTGTCCCGGGGTGCTCTTCGCTCTCCCCAGAGACTCCTCTCCTTTCAGAGACACGCCGGGGTCCTCACTCCCTTTTATCTCGGCTTGCCTTCCCGATGGTTCCTCAGTTCCTCGCTTTCCTCTTGCCTAAGCCCCACAGCTTTTGCAGGAGTAAGAGTCAGCTGGGGGCTTCAGGTCTCTGCACTGGCCCAGGCTTCTGCTGTGACCGAGGGCACAAGTCTTCCTAGAGACAGATCACCCTGTTAGTACTCTGCACATGAGAGCACTGTCCTGCCTCCTGTAATCCCTGAGAAAATAAGCGACTTGAGGGAGATGCTGCTGTGCTGAAGTACCGGAGATCATCCGAGGAGTCGCTGACAGCTGCGCGGGCACATGGCTGCGTCCCTTTCGCTTTTACTCTTTGGGTCGCAGGGTGAGGGAGCTCCTATGGGAACCCGGCAGCATGCCTGTGCTGAGCTTGCGTGGGAGGGAGGCGTGCTGAGAAGAAATGAACCCTTCTGATTCATCTCTCCTGTCTGTCTTTCAAGAAAAGATCTGCTGTTTCGACACCAGGAGTAACCCCTTTAATTTGAATTCTGCAAAAGTTTTTTCTCTTCTGTTCAGATACTTTAATACGTTGATTAACTTACTTATCCCTAGGGTAGTTTTGCAACCGTCAGTGGAATTGCGTAGTAAATGTGACCTGTGATGGCTTTTCGGCAGACTTTGCTGCTCCTTCTCCCACTGTGTAAAAGATTTCCAGGCAATCTGCTTGCAGATGTTGCTCTCTTCATGTGAAAACCTCACCTTCTTGATTGTTGTTTGTTTAGTGACCTGTAGTTCATCAAGCCTTAGTCCATCCTCACTTGTAGCTGGTACTTGTTTTACTAGTTCTTAAATAGCATTAGCTCAGGGCACAGCACTTCACACTATGCTGTTCTCTTATTGTCCTTATCTGTGTTTTTCTGAACTTTGCTGTATTTATTTAATGACCATAGACTGGATTCTTACCAGATTAATTCTGACTGACCCTCAAACAAGGGATGCAATAATACCTTTAGATTTACATAATGAATCTTGTTTGGAATTAAACTGGGTGGTGGAATTTCCCTTTTTTCTTTTTTTTTTTTTTTCTTTTCTTTTTAAGTATTAAAAAACCCTGGAAGGAATACTGGCACCTCTCTAGAGATGCAGAAAGACATATGTTTGGAAATCCATTCTAATTTTTCACAAGGACAGAGACTTCATAAAGTGTCTGAATGAGACTGTAACTCCACAAAAGGATCTGGCAAAAAATATTTAAACTTCTTGGAGAGTTCTGGACACTCCCCTCTTATCTCAAAATCAAATACTTCTAGAAGGAATGAACAGTTATAACATTCTTAAAGCATAGCCCCAAGCAGCTTTCCTTACAAAGGACAGGAGAGAGCCTGGTGTGCTAATGTCGTCCCCTCTCAGCACCAGCTTTTTGAAAATAACTAGAGCAGTAGGAGAACCAGCACTACCACGCTGTAGCCCAGCCTATTGCTCTTCTGCATGCCAGCTCCCAGCGCGGGTTTTGCAGATGAGAGGTTTTGAAGCAAGTTTGTTCTGTTTTGGTAGAATTGTAATCGTTACATAAATTGGACAAGATGTGCAAGGAATTGTAACATGCGGGTCTTCACACTTGTTGACCTTCTGCATCTTTACACTGAGAGTCTGCTTGGGCAAAATCCACTCAAAATGTTGACACAAATGCAGTGTTTGCCGTTCTGGGGGAGTGCCTGGGTGTGACTGAGAGCTGAGTTGAGCTTCATCCATCAGCAGCCGTCGGTTCTGGAGACCAGTTTGAAGCTCAGGGCGCAGCAGGGCTTTGCTGCTGTTGCTGGAGGCAGAAATCTGGCCCTTGCCTTGGCACTGCCCTCTCCACGCGTAAACTAGAGAAATGCTCCCGCTTGCGCAATGGTGAGTCTACTTGTCTCCCAGTACTGGGA
The DNA here is from genome assembly GCA_013400755.1 of Pelecanoides urinatrix. Lineage (NCBI taxonomy): Eukaryota > Metazoa > Chordata > Aves > Procellariiformes > Procellariidae > Pelecanoides > Pelecanoides urinatrix. The sequence continues at coordinate 28,394 of VZTQ01009713.1, read as the reverse complement.
TGCTGGAGTTTAAAGAAATCTGTGGTTTAATAGAAGATTGCAGCTTGTGCAGGATGATTTCACAGCAGCTCTGCCTCCTGCTACAGAAAACGTTAAGCTCTTCTGTCGCTGGCTTGCTCCCTGCAGTATTTGCAGTCCAGCGTGTGCTTACGCTGTGATGCGCGCATTACTGCACTGGAAGTACTTTTTCTGTAGTGTTGTGAGCGGTTTTGCTGTTAGACACCCCCCCAAAAAGGGGAAACTGAGGTTTTGGGTTTTTTTTCCCCAGCCAGCACAATGTCCACGTGTGTACTTTTATTTCCCCTGTAATCCTGAAGGGACTGGCGTGACATCCTGTCCTGTCTTCAGCCTTCACAGGCTGAGTAAGTTTCCCAAGCTCTGGAATGAAACTCTGTTAGTTGTTAAGGTCTTGTCAAACTTTCTCACTGCGTGCACAGGCTGGAAAAGCTTGAGAAAATTCTCCTTGCTGCATCCCTTTCTCTAGAAGATTTAACTCTTTACCATCCTCTTCTTCTAAAGACTGTTATGATTTGCTTCTGCCCGGGGTAGGCGTGGGTAGGGGACTTTGTGGTGAGTCTGGTATTGTCCCACAGAAAAATTTAGGCTGTCAAATTTTGGGTGACATCCGTGATCATAGTGCTATTGTGGAGCTACAAAAACCTGATACTTGCCAAGGGTCTGCTAGTGCGGAGTGAACTCAATCCTCTGCTCTCTTCCTGGAGTCCCCGAGGACTCTTTGCTTGATGTTCAGCTCCAAGCCATGCGTTGTCTTTGCTCGTCCACCTCCCTAAAAGAGTTGTTCTGTTTCACATTAAGTAAGCTACTAGCTCCCTTCCTTTGTTGTCCCTAATTGATAGCCTGTATCTGGTACTCCGACACACAATCCATGCTAAATTGATGTCTTTAGCTGGGCCGTTTGTGTCCCCATTCTTACAAGAGAATATGTTGTTTTTAAATGAAAGGTAGACAGACTCGGCTTGTCTTCCCGTAAGCCAGTACATTAATCTTCATATGGAAACTGCACTTGTCTGGAAGTGGCTGAAGCTACTGGAAGAAATGTCTTGTGGGGAGGAGGGGGGAACCCAGCCCTCTCCCTGCTCTCCGCATTGGGACACTTCTTTTTCCCCAAGCAACTTTAAGACAATTTGCGCTTCAGAGGAAGATTGTGGGTGGCACTGGAGGGCTACCAGCACCCCTGCGCCCTTGCTGTTAACGCATACCTACATACAGCACGGGCTTGGCTTTAACGTGCTCGCCTGCCTTGGTGAGCAAACTGAGCATCTCCGAGCCTGCAGCAGATGATGCAGAGTCAGGATGTAAAAGTTAGTTATTGTGGGGGATTTTTTTTTGCCCCTTTTGCCTCATTTTTCATGCTGTGCTTAGCAGCTGCTCCTGGCTTTTGTTTCGAACAGATGAGTGCTGTTTTTTTAGCTGGGAGTCCTCTGGGTGAATACACACATGCTGCTGTTTCTTGGGCTTCCTCCTGTGAAACGAGTTTTCTTCATCTGGATGCTTTCCAATCCATTTCCAGCTGGGGTTGTTCTTTTCCCCTGGGTGTTGTGGGTGTGTAACAGGCCTCAGGCAGCACCTGTGGGCACCCGAGGCTGGAGGGTGTATTTCACACTGGACCCACAAAACCAGTGTCGGCGCTGGGTTCAGACCTTTAGGCCCCATGACCAGCCCTGTGCTGTGCCTGGTTGTGTTGGAACAGGTGGAAATACTTGCGCATACCAATCATTCTTATTTTGTACAGGTATCTCATGTATCTGTGGCTGATGGTGGCCGTTCCCTTCATCTAATCATGTGTTCGTTATCTCTCCCTTGGCTTAGCTTCTAGGGTAGCTGTGGATGTCCGCAGCAGCTGGCCCAGGAGGGCGGCCTCCCCGGGGACTCATCCTGCCACTGGCATAACCGTGCCGTTGGGTTTGCTGCTGCTTTCTGCTTCCTCGTGAAATGAGTGCATGGCACTAACAGCCCTGCCAAGGCAAGGGTGACTTACAGCAAACCTCTCCCAGTAAAACTCTCTGCAAGCCCAAGGGTGGCCTTGAGGTCATTGGGGACACTCTTGGCAAAGGAAATAAGTGGAACTGTTGGCTTGGGGGCTCCAGGCTTCTCCCATTACACTCCCTTCTGTAGTGGAATGTAAAACACGTTTGTGTGTTATGTTTGGGACTGTCATTTGACTGCTGTCCGTCTCCCATGGTGCTGCTCCCCAAAGCCTGTGCGCAGCCGTGCTCCGAATGAGCCATTTAAATTAGAGGTGGGGGTGGTGAGAAACATGGCTTTTTGTCCGACTTACCAAGACTCCTTTTCCTGGTCTAGTGATGCCTTGAAGTGAATGCCCTGGGCTTCTCCCACGCGTTAGTGCAGGCTCAGCAGACTCGTTACTGCTGCTAACGGAGCGCTGAGCCTTCCGGAGGCGGTGTCTGCACGGGAGGCAGTGCCATGGCCATGGCTCCTTGCTCACGCTCTACTTCGAGGGCTCTGTGACCCCAGCTGCAGCGCTGCTGTGCCATCTCCACCGCGGGGCATGTCTTTACAAACCCAGGGTGACACCAGTCCGCAGGAGATGCATCCAGTACAGATAAAGTATGTGCAGGGGGAAAGGAGCTGGGCTCTGACTAGGGGATAAAACCTCGTCTAGTGTAGCTAGCAGTGGTACGTGTATCCCTGGCACCTGGCTGCGTAGTTTAGTTATGGAAGAGAAGATGATGCTGGATTGCAGCAAGTTTGGGGGCGATTGTGCCCAGTCTTACGGGTGCACCAGTTCCAGAGCAGTGAGCACACACGGATCACCCGGGAAGGTGCAGCTCGCTTCAAGCAAAAATGCTGGTGTATGGCTTGGTCAAAGCAGCAAGCTTTGCTAGGTTGCGTTCCTCACTGGCGTTGTCTAAGCCTATCGCAGGCAATCCCATGGGCTTGGGTTGCCTTGCTGGCCCATCTCCGCTTCATGAAACCCTCTTTTGCTTCTTTCCTTATGTCCTCTTTATGTCCTTGAATAGAATGAAAATTCGTGATAGCCATTTTCATGGGAAGGTCTCTCTTTGATGTTGATGTGACCGTGGATGAGATGAGTGGATCCTCCTTGGAGGCCAGTGTTGCTGGGCTTGGACAGAAAGCTGGAACCCTTACTGATCTTAGCAATCTTGAAATGCTTTATATGAGGAATATAGTGCAAAATATTAAAATTACTTTTTTTTATGGGCCCTCTCACCTGCATGCTGCTTTCCTTTACTTCCCAGAACAAGGGACATTAGAGAAAATACCTCATTTTTGCAGGACAATCACTTCTTTTTCAAAGCATCTTTCTAAAAAATACCTGAAACAAGTATCTTCCCTCTTGTTCCAAGAGTTGGTCTGTGCGATGATTTTGTGGGTATTCGGAGAATTGGAAAGGTGAGTTGTGCTGGGATCAGATTTGGATGTTTGTTTATTTGTGCACAAAAGCCGACCACGCCGGCTGGTGCCTCTGAGCCACCCGTGTTCCTGGCTGCGGGACGGCTCGGGTTGGCGCTGGCTGCCCAGCCCGCCTCCGGCGCTGGCCACCCTGGCCGGAGGGCGGTGGTTTACTGGGCCGTCAGGCTGCCCCGGCGCTCGGCTGGCTCCCGAGAGCCGCGGTCAGCATTTCTGCTCCTGCTCCTTGCTGGAAGGGGGTGAAGCAACGGGCAGAGCGGGGCTGGCAGCTGGGCTGTGCGCGCTGCCAGCACAGGCAGATCAGATCCTCTCCCCCAGTACTTCTTTCTAATTAAATACACACAAATTACTATACTGCATCATTAAATGGTCTTTATCTGCTTTGGGATGCTCTGCCCGATGTGATTCCAGGGGAAGGTGTACCGCGGTGCTGATTTTAGAGTAATCTCTGCTTGGTAGTTACTGTCAGAAGCCTCAAAATTGGGGGTTTAGATCCCTTTCCAAGTTCCTTACGAGCTTTATTCCAGCACCAGTTGTTCTTATTCTGCATCTAAATGTCAGGTCTTGAGCTCTGCCTAGCTGTTGCTTGAGGGCTTCACAGAAACACAGCCCGGGGGGCTCAGTGCAGCCCCTGGACTCTGCCCGTGTGCGGGGGAGAGGGTGGGAAGCTGCGAGAGCAGGAGGGCGTGCAGTCTGTTCGGAGATTGTGCAAGGAGTTGCTGCTTGCAAAAGGGCGCTTTCCTCATCCCGGCTCCCCTCCAGGGGCGGCTGCAAGAAACTCTGACTGGCGTGTCTTGGGCTTTCCTGCAAGGAGAAGGGCGTCTTGTCGTGAGTGCTCCAGCGCATCGGCGCGCGTTTCCTGGCAGCCTGTGGGCTGACGGTGGTGTGGGGAAGCAGGGATGGCGCTCACGTCCAGCTGGCTATTTTAGAAACCCATTTCGTTGGCAAAAAGGCTTCATCCTGCCAACCTCTATTAATAAAGAATAGCCTTAAATAATGGAGTAAGCTCTGACTGCGGGGGGATGGCAAGGACTCTCTTTTTGTGATTTGACTAACAGTTTACAGGCTTGGATTTACATTTTGATACCCCTCTGCTCTGATAGCTGCCGTACCCTGTCTGGTGCAGCTGTGGACCGACAGCAGTGGTTAAATCCTGGCTTGCTGGGGCAGAAGCTTTGTGCACCTTCCGTGTCGGAACAGGCTCGCCCCTGTCGCAGCTTGTGAGGCACTCATTACAGAAAGTGTCTTGCTGCCCTGGTGAGCACAAGTGACAGTTTTCTCACGTGCAAGGCTTTTTATTTATTTTCCTTCATTCGCTAGGAGAAGAAGAAGAAAAAGAAGCACAAGAATAAGCAGTCCTCTGAGTCGGACTCGGACAGCTCGGACTCGGACAGTGATGGGGCTCAGCTGGCCAGCAAGAGGAGCAAGCATTCGGGGAAGCCCAGCAAGGCTCAGAAGAAGAAGAAGAAAAAGAAGCATAAGAAGAAGCCCCGGGATTGAGCAGGCAGGCAGGGGTACCGGCATCGTGAGTCCCTGGCGTACGCCACGAGGAGCGAGCAGAACTGAGCCAGCGCACACCTTGCTCCAGGGACGAGAAATTTCCTTCTCCTAAACGTGTGGCGTTACAGGTGTTGACTTCGATACAAGTTGTCCTCTGTTACCTTTGGCGCGGGCTGCCGTTTTCTCCTACCAGTAGGCACTCCTGCCAAAATTGGCTAATTACACCCCTTCGTCAGCACCTCTCCCGTCCTGTAGCCTCACGTTTCGCTGGGTAAGCTGCCAGCGCGCGGCGGCTCCCTGCGCAGCGCGGCCGGCTGCGCCCGCATGACACCAGCCCCATCGGGTTGCCTGTGAAAGGTGGAGCCGCTGTGCTCTCCCTGCCCGTCCCCGCGCTGGGGGACAGGGGTGGTTGCTGCTGGGCCCTGCGATGGGGCTACGTCCTGCCAGCCGGTAACAGTGCTGAGCCGCTTGGCTTTGGTCCCCAAACCCTCCCCAAGCCTCACTTGTTTTGTCTGCAAACATTGGGAGTGGAAGAGTAAGAAGCCAAATGGGTGAGTGGAGATATTTTAAGTAAACGTTAACTGTGGTGTGTTTGCTGCCTTGGTAAATGATGGAAAATAAATCTCTCCAATCTCCAGTTGTACTTTGTACTCCAGTTTGTACTTTGTACAAAGTACAACTCCAGTTTGTACTTTGTACTCCAATCTCCGGTTGTACTTTTCTTTTATATGTGCCACGCTTCATCTTGGGCAGTGAAAAAATAGGGCTAGCTGCACGGGAGGGCACGCAGTTCTTTGAAGGTCTTTGCCGCTTTCAGAGGTTTTTTGAAACTCCTGGCTGCTTTCAGAGGTTCCCCGGGGTGGGAGGCGTGTGTGTGATGAGGTGACCCCTACGAGAAGCCCGGTGCCTTCTGGTAACGAGCAACTGGAGCATAAATCTTGTAACTGGAGCTGAAGGTCAGGGGAAGGGATGGCAAAGGGCCGGGCTGCACCGGGCCGGGGCCGGGGTTGCTCCGGGCTGCGGTGACCGCAGAGGAAGCCTGCCGGGAGCAGCTCGTCCCTGCCGGGGCAGATGTGCCGAACGCGGGGAGCCGAGTCACTCCTGGCGCCCGTGGCTCTACGGGGAAGCGAGATGGGCTGGCGATGGCCCCTTGGCGCAGCAGGAGGAGGACTCGGGGTTGCTGGAGGCACTCTGCCTCTTCTCCCTGTGCTTTGTCCTTTCCAGTGCTTCTCGCCCCAGTTCCCCATGGCCGAGTCTCCCCTTTTGGGCTGGTTCCCTTCCCAAACCCAGACACGAAGTGCTCATGACCTTGGTTCCTGGCTCGGGCGTGCACCATCAGCTGATGCTTTGGCAGAGAGTGCCCCTCTGCGCTGGTGGCGGAAAGATCGCTCTCGCTGGGATGGAGCGTGCCTGGATGCTGGATTCGCTCCGGAAAAGCACATTTCTAACCATAACCATAATGACCTCTCTTATTTCCACAGCTCAGAGAACCAGCTGAGATGGGCTGCTGGGATCGCTGGTGGTTTAACCCCCTCGCTGCCAGGGTGTCCGGGCTGGATTCACCCCCTGCGCTCCTCTCCACAGCCCGGCTCAGACCAGCATGGCTCAACGCTACAGGTGAGCACATGCCAAAAAAGCCTTTTTCCAAGTAAACTGATCACAGAGCTGTAACAACAGGGCCTTTATTATTTTTCCATGTGGGTTTTCCCGTTACTAATAAAAAAAACCATGAAACCACCACCCAAGCCCCAAGCAGCCCCAGGAGGCGATGGGGACGGGGGCAGCGGGCTCCGAGGCCACGGCGAGCCGTGCCCGGCGTGGGGCGAGGATGGAGGTGATGTGGGGGGCTAATGCGGCACTGGGTGACGGGTGGGGGAGCTGGGGACGGCGTCTATGTCGCCTTCTCGTAGGTGCGGGTGCAGACGACGTTGCCCAAGGTGAGAGTCTGGTGGCAGAAATGGCGTTGGGGAGGTTAGTGGTGCTGAGCCGGTGCAGCTCCCGGCTCGCCCTGTCCTGGGCTGACACCCCCCCCCCCCCACCCCCATTTAAAACCATTTCTATTTCCTTACCAGAATTAATTTCCCATCCTTCAGCTCCCGCACCAGCGATGTCTCCTTCCCCTCCCACTTCTGCACGTGGACGAGTTTGCCTCCATCCAGCGTGACCAGAGACTGCGGGGGGAGAGAGCAAGACCCACCGTTAACCTCCTCCCTGGGGTTTCCCAGCTCCGATGGGCTTTGTCCCTCAGAGGGGATGATGCTGGGCGTCCTCGTGCTCCCCCGCGGGGCTCAGGGACAGGCTGCGGGTGCCACCATCGGGATGCCCGTCTGGCAGCATCCCCCGGATTTTGTCAGCCTAGTTCAGCCCAGGTCAGATCCTGCTCTGGCCACCGGCTGGGTCACAGCCTCGGCTGCTCCCCAGTAACTCCTCCGTGGGCACCGCCACGATAACCCTGCCCTCCCTGACCCAGCGCCAGCACAGGAGGCCCTGCCCAGGGCCGCATCCTGCTCCGGGGCCACCATGACCTGATCCCAGCCATTTCCAGGCGCGGCTCGCTGGCTGAGGTGCTGGAGGGGATCAGAAGTGGGGCAGGTATCGGTGCTTTGAACCAGAGGCCCCGGCAAGGGTTTTCGGAAGGGCTGATCTAGCAAACACGCCTCTGCTCGCCGCTGTTTGCACAGCCGCTGCTGTTGACTCGGCCCCGAAAGCCCGGCCGCTGTCAAGGTTAGTGTGACGGCCGGCTGGGCACAGCTGCACCCACTGCCCGGCCCCATCCTGCCCTGTGCCCCCCACCCAGCCCCTCGGGTGCCTCTGCAGCTCGGGTGCCCCCATGGCTCAGGGGTCCCACGCATTGGGACCCTGGAGCCCAGGGCTCGGGTGCCCCCATGGCTCAGGGGTCCCACGCATTGGGACCCTGGAGCCCAGGGCTCGGGTGCCCCCATGGNGTCCCCCCTGGGCCAGGTGGGGGGCACCGGGCTGTATTAAGGTGTATTTAAGGCAGCTGGGAAACTAGGAAAAAGCAGGGGCTGGATCAGTCCTGCGAGGGGAAATGCCTCTGCAGGGTGGGAGAGGCCACGAAAGAAGCTCTGACCCCTCTTTTTTCCCTGCTCTTACGGGAAGGAACAGCCTGATGGGGCAAGTATTGGCCTCCCCAGGGAGGCATCAGCCCCTGGGGAGGCATTGGCCAGGCAGGATTGCCCAGCCGCTCTGTCCCTGCCTGCTTCATAGGGCAAGCAAAGAGGGGGCTCAAAAGTGGGTCTCGTGTCCCTCTTCCCCCCGGTGTGGGGACAACACTTGCTGCCACCCCATCATGTCTCTTCGCCTGCTCTTGAGCAAGCCCCGGGGCGGGCAGCTGGCGTTCGCAAGCCTGGTTCTTACACAACCTTCCCGGCAGCTCCGGGGCCCCGTGCTGCTCCCCGGGGGAAAACCCCGCTGCAAGACGGGGCGAGGAGGGGGGTTGGCTGGGTTAGGCTCGGCTTGAGCACCAGCCCCAGCGGGCAAAGCAGTTTTACCCTTCCGAAGGCAAAAAGGATGGAGCCCCAGAGCCAAGAGCTGATGGCCGGCTCCGGTAGAGCCCACAAACGCTTTTTGGGGGGTCCAAGGCAGGGGGGCAGGTGCTGGGGGCTCACCTTGACGTGCCTGTCGTCCGCCGTGGTCTCGTCAAACTCCTCGCCCAGCTTGAAGCTGATTTCCGTGTTCTTGAAGGTGCTTTGGGTCTTCACCGTGATCTTGTCGCCCGCCACCTCGATGATGGTGGTGGGCTTGACGAGGCTGGCCATCTGCCGGCTGGCGAAGCTCACGCCTGCGGGGTGCAAGGTTGGGGGGGCTGAGGGTGCGTGGAGGGGCTGGCATCACCCGGGAGCCCTTCCTCCCCATGGTGTAGGGGGGTGAACCCCAAAACCGCTCCCCACCTGCGGTCCCAGGGAGCCCTGTGCGTGCCCACCACGCCTGGGGGGGGTCGGGCAGGAGCAGAGAGCGGGGGGAGCACTGGGAACGCTGCCATTGCTTGGGGACGGATCCTGCACCAGCACCCACCAGCTNCCGAATCCACCAGCTTCCAGGTGCCCGCGAAGGCTTCGACCATGGCGAGGGGGTGCAGGGGCGGGGGGGGACACACACGCAGCCACACGCCTGTATGGGGGGGCCCGGGGGTCCGGCGGGGTGTGAGCGTGGCACCGCGCCGCCCAGCTCGCAGCTGCCTGCCGGCCTCGCAGCCACCTTAAATAATATCCTCATCACATGATTGGAAAGAGCATAACCGCGCTCCAGAAATACTCCTCGGCAGCGCTGCCAGCGGCCACCTCGGCCCGGCCACCCGTCACCCGCCACTGGCCACCAACCTCTGTCCGGACCCCCTGGTCGCGGAGGGTCAGGTTGGGTCAAAGATGGGGAGAGCGGAAGCCGGAGGTCAATTGTGTCATGAGTTGTGTACGGTCTCTGCACAGGCTGTGCGGGGGGGGGCCAAAGGGTGTGGGATGTGGGGAAACTGAGGCAGGGCAGAGCTGGGCATGGCAGGTGTGTGCCCACCCCATGGCAGCCCCAGGGAGGGGGGCGCGGGTGCTGCCTGTGCTCTGGGGGCGGTGGGACACAGCCAGGGCACAGGGACACCGGCAATGGCAGTGTCCTTCAGGGTAACGTGTCCTGGTGACGGGGAAGCTGATGTGGGGAAACTGAGGCACGGGAAGCAGCAAGAAGCCGGGGGGGGTGTGTGTGTGTGTCAGGCATCCAGGGGAGTGTGGGGACACGTGTGACCCTGTCCCGGCCCCGTGTGTGTGGGGGGACACACAAGTGTGCCCCCAGTGATGCTCTGTGTGGGGGATGCTGGGGACAAGGACAGCCATGGGGCTGTGGGACCCACATCGTGTGTGTCCCCCCCCCCCACATGCCTCCCCTCGCTTCGGGCTCCGGTGGCTGATGGCAGCGGAGTCAGGGCCAGCACGTCCCCTGGTCCCTTCCCAGCGCGGCGGGGGTCACCTGTGGGATTCAGTGTCCCCGTCCCCGGGCAGCGGAGGGTCCCAGCTGGGGGGATTGGGTGTCCCCGAGTCTCGTTGCAGCAGCGTGACCCCCCATCTTGGGGACATCGGGGTCAAAGTGACCAGGTCTGGGAGGGACACGGGGACACTTTCTCCCTCTCCCTGGCCCCATGGTGTCATCGCAGGTGCCCAAAAATAGCTGGGAGCTCGTGTTCAGCCTCCTCCCGCCGGCACTGCCTCCGAGTGGGACCCCCTCGCCTCGTGTCCCCAGGGGGGACAGGCACCAGACCCCGCGGGAGGGGGGACTCCCCACAGGGCACGGCTCCCCGTGGAAAGACGGATGATTTATTCCCTGGACAAGTCCCCGGGGAGCCGGAGCCCCCACTCACACCCACCCACATGGCCCTGCAGGGCACGGGGGTGTCCCCTGTCCCCTCACCCTCCTGGGTGTCGGTGTCCCAAGTCTGGACAGCCCCGGTCCCCACACACGCCCCAGGCTCCCCGCGAGACAGCGGAACCGTGAGAGGTGGATGTTCACACGTATGACGGCCCACGCACATGGACGCCCGCCCACAGGAGCACCCCCACACGTGGACACCCACACACGTGGACACACCCGCTGACAGACACCCACACGCACATGGGTACCAGTGCACATGAGCACCCACGCACACGAACACGCATGCACGCCCACACACATGCACATGGCTGCCCATGCACATGGACACCCACCTCAAGGGCGCCCATGCACAGGAGCACCCACACGCATGGACACCCACGCACACGGACACCAAGCCACCCACAGACGCTCCCATGCACGTGGACACCCATGCTCACGGAGACCACCATGCACGTGGGTGCCCATGCACACGGCTGCCCGTGCACATAGACAGCCACACACATGGACACCCACTCACATGGGTGAGCACCCACGCACATGGACACCCACCTACAGCAGCACCCACGCATATGGACACCCATGCAGACAGTCACCACGTGCATGGGTGCCAGTGCACACGAGCACCCGTGCACATGAACATGCATGCACACGCACGTGGACACCCATGCATTCACACAGACACCCACCCACAGAAGCACCCATGCATATGGACACCCATGCTTACAGAGACCCACCACGCATATGGGTGCCCATGCACACGCGCACCCATGCACACGCGCACCCGTGCACACGCGCACCCATGCACGCAGACACCTACGCAGATGAAAATGTGTGCACGTGGTCGCCCATGCACATAGACACGCACACACATGGGCACCCACCCACAGGAGCACCCATGCACAGAGACAGCCACGCACACAGACCCCCCCCCCCCCCCCCCGAAACCCACCCACGGGAGCACCCATGCCTATGGATACCCACCAACCCACAGGAACACCCGTGCACATGGACATTCATGCTCACAGAGACCCACCACATGCATGGGTGCCCATGCGCATGAGCACCCACGCATATAAACACACATGCCCATGCACATGGACGCCCACACACACGGACACCCACCCACAGGAGCACCCATGCAGACAGCCACCCAAGCTGATAGAGACTCAACATGCATGTGCATGAGCAGCCATGCACACGGACACACATGCACACGGACACACATGCACACGGGCACACATGCACACGAGCACACATGCACATGGACACACATGCACACGGACACACATGCACACGAGCACACATGCACACGGACACACATGCACACGGACACACATGCACACGGGCACACATGCACACGGACACACATGCACACGGACACACATGCACACGCACACGCATGCACAGAAGCACACATGCACACGGCTGCCCATGCACATAGACACCCACACACACCCACAGGAGAACCCACCCACGCAGACAGTCACGCTGACAGAGACCCACCACGCACATGGGTGCCCACGCGCATAAGCACCCATGCACAGAGACACCCACGCACGTGAACACCCACGCACATGGACACCCACCCACAGGCTCACCCATGCACATGGCCACCCGCACCCCACACACATGCACACTGACACCCACGGGCACAACACCCACGCACACGGATGCACAAAGGTGCCAACGCATGTGGGTGCTCCACGCGCAGAGGCACCCATGCACACGGGTGCCCATGCACACACGCACACGGATGCCCACGCACACGCATGCTCACGCACACGCATGCCCACGCACACACGACGTCCTGGCCGGGGCTGGCCTCCACACCAAGGGACGGGCAGCCGCCCTCCTTGCCCGAGAGCCCGGGGGTGGCCAGGGCCACCCTGGGGTGCCGGGGCCGGGTGCTGCTGGACACGGTGGCCCTGCGTGCGGCCGCTGCAGCTCTCCCGCACCCAGTCACCACCCCGGGGGTGGCCAGAGTGGACCTGGGCTTCGGGATTTATTTGCTGGTCCCACAGCGACAGCTATAGGTGACCATCCGTGATGGAGCTGGGTCCAGCACAACGTGCAACCGCTCTGCTGGCTGGACCAGCAAAGCCCAGCCTGGGAAACCAGCCCCTGGCCTGGGCAGGATCCGGACAAGCCAAGTCCTTCCCGGCTTCTCGCCTCCCCCAGCCCCTCGGGTGCCCGGGCAGGAGGGTCCCCGTCCCACCCGCCAGCAGAAGTGGAGGTTTTGGGGAGCATGGCCAGAGCCTGGGAAAGCCCGACTCCATTTCGTGTGCATCCCCAAAGCGCTGCAGGACCTGGCTGGCCCCGTTCGCTGCTGCTTCCCCCTCCCTGGGTTTTCTCCAGGGACACGGGGGGGATTCCAGGGCTGCGGGAGGGGAGCAGGCCTGGGGACCCATGGGTGCTCCCAGCACCGGGGGGCTGGGGTGATGCGCAGGGCTGGGGATGCCCAAAACAGCATCACCCTGCTCCCCCCCTCCGAAATCACCGGCACCCTCCCCCAGAGGCAGAGCTGCCTCCCCCCCCGTGGGGACCCGGGGCCAGCCGAGAGGATGACTAGGGGCAAGGAGCTGAGACCCCCACGCTCCAGGGGCAGGGACCACCCTGGGGTGCTCCAATCCACGGTGGGACCCCTCAGCAAGGTGCTGGCTGCTGGCAGGGGGGGCTTTGCTTAAAGGCTGGGGGGGCTGTTGGGGTTGTGCAGTGCTTCCCCCCACCTCTTCTTGAAAAGATCACCCAGGAGACGGCGGTGGTACCCAAAACATCACAGTGAACACCACACTCAGCTAGAAACACCCGTGGGCTGCTCCTGCCACGAGGAGAAAGCCCCCCCGCCCCCGGCGAACCCCCTGTGCTTGGCTCTGCCAAATGCCCCAGAAGAAAAATATTCCTCCCTGCTGGGGAGGCAAAAAAAATCCCCCCCGCCCCGGGTCCTCGCCCAGGGCGCGGGTGGGAATCGCCCCTTCCTCACGGCAGGCCCCCGCCGCGCGATGCTCCCCCCATGGCGGGGGGGGGATGACGCCCCACGGTCTCGCTGCGGTAGCACCGAGGAAAACCCAGCGGGCTCGGGCCGTGCCAGGAAAGCTGGGCTGATGCTCCGCAGCCTCCTCTTTCCTCCGCTGGTCAACGATGTCCCCCCTGGGAGCGGGGTTAGGACGCGTCCTTCAGCTCGGGGCTGGGGGGCTGCGGAGGGGGCACCTCCGCCGAGGGCGACTGCATCTCCTGGGCGCTGCCTGCGAGGAGAGACGAGGAGATGAGCAACCCCGCTTCCCGTCCGCCCCGCGTTGTCCTCCATCTTCCCCATCACCCACCTGCGTTCAGGGACATCTCGGCCAGCTTGAGGGGCAGGTCAGAGGGGCTGACGCCGGCCGGCGAGCCCAGGATGTCGGGCAGGGCATTGCGCCGGCCCGTTCTCCCGGAGGATGCGAAGTCCAGCACGGGTTCCACCTCGGTCATGCTAACCCTGGAGAGACACGGTCCCCTTTCCCGTCAGCACCGCTGGGCAAGGCGGCACCCAGCCCCCGAGCTCTGGTCCAGGCAGGGTGCTCCAGCTCAGGGCAGCAGCCCCTGCCCGCAGCTGCCCGGGCAGCGGGGCTGAGCCCTCCACAAGCCCCTCTGCCCTGGGCAGGCTCTCCAGGAGCGAAGGCAGGGGCCACCCTGCCCGCGAGACTCCCCCAGCCCCAGGGTTGGCACCTTTGTGTGACCTCCACTGGCCACCGCACCATGGAGGAAGGGGGGTCCTCAGGGGTCCCACTAGCAGCCCCCCCCCTGCCCCGAGCAGCCTTACCGGGCTCCCTCCAGCCTGGCCTGGCGCTGAGTCTCCCCCGTGCCCAGGGTCCCGCTCTGCTCCCCGGCCCGGTGGTTCCCCCTCCGGACGTCTCCCGGCCAGCGAGCGACCCCACGGGAGACGGGGGCTCCTGGCTGGGTCCCCTCCGGCTCCGACCTGGGGGGTGGCAGAGCAGGGGGTCAGCGACGGCTCCGGGGGCTGGTGCCGATGGGGTGGGAAGGAGGGAGCGGGGTGGGGGTGGGAGAGGCTGCGTCCCCATGCGGGGCACCCATAGCACCCAGCGTGGCTACACCAAGGCGGGCTGTGAAGGGCAGGGACCCCTCGTCTCTGGTGGGCTGCAGGAGGTGACAGCAGCAAGGGATGGATGGAGGACAGGGATGGGGACATGGAGGTGGCACCCAACTGGGAGGTGGGAGAGCAAGGGAGGCTGAGAGGGCACAGTGGGACCAGCTGCAGTGCCATGGGACAGGGGCACGCCGTCCTCAAGCTGGGGACCCCACCGTGTCCCTTGGAGAGCGGCTCTTGCTGAGCCGGGGCAGGCAGCGGTGGTGCTGGGGTCCCGAGAAGCCCCCGGCACCGGGCACCGTGCAGATCCCACCGGCGTGGATCCGACCCCGGTGCACGCCGCTGCCGGCACCTTACCAGGATGTTTGCTCAGCGCTGGTAAATATTTTTGACCTTTGCAGAAAGGTTTTGCAGCTGCAGGCGGGAGGTGGCACAGGGCCCTGCAGGGACGGGGCTGGCCTCCACCCTCCCCAAACCCCCTCTACCCTCTCATGGGGCGCAGGGACCCCCAGGCCATCACCCGAGCAGCCCTGTCCCCTCCAGGCTGGACACCGGTGGCAAGGCTGGGACTGGTGTCCCTAGGCTGGTGGTGGTGGGAGCTTGTCCTGCTGTGGGGGGCATGAACTCACCAGTGTCCCCGTGGGAATCACTCTCCGGCAGAGGACGAGCCAAGGTCCCCGAGTCCTCGGGCGCAGGCGCTGTGCCGAGCGGGACGAGTGACCCCGGCTGCGTGTGAGGAGGAGAAATGAATGATTAACCCAGGAGGTGATTAGTCACAGGGCGGCTGCCCCGCGCGGGGCAGGACCCAGGCCCTTTTCCGGTGGGGAAACTGAGGCACGGAGCGAGGCTCGGGTGTGTGACGAGGGCAGGGTCGGCAGCCCTGCGAGCGGTGGCTGTGCCGTGGCAAAGACACAGCGGAGGCGCGATGCTCCCTGCGCGGCTGTGCGTGTGCAACTGCACCTTCTATGGCTCTCTGGAGCTGCGTGCATTTGCATGTGCATTGGCACATGTGTGTGCATCGGCACACGTATGTGCGTGTTTGCGTGCATCACCTCTGGCTGGGCTGTTGTGTGTGAGTGTACGTGTACACGTGCCGCTGGAGCGGAGCCCCAGGGTGTGCGTGCGTGGTGCCCTCAGGTACACATGTGCACGCTTGGTGTCTCATGGCACACGCATGTGCATGCTTGGCATCCCTTGGCACATGTATGTGCATGCATGCTGCATTATAGCCCGTGTGTGTGAATGCATGGCACCCCCTGGCACACGTGTGTGCATGCATGGTGCATTGTGGCACATGCGTGTGCATGCATGGCACTCCCTGGCACACATATGTGCTTGGCATGTGCCCTGTATACACGCAAGCACACGCGTGCACCCTGTGTCAACGCGAGGGCTGCTGCCAGCTCCTGTTAGTGCTGGAGCCGTGTCACCTCCCGGTCACAGAGTTTCTCATCACACACCACACGTTCGAGTTCACGTCCTTGCTCTGGCACCGCGCGTCCCGCAGCAACGCCTGCCCGCCCGGGGGGAGCCCGGGCCCCGCAGCCCCCGCCCCGGGCCCCGGCACACGGGCAGGCAGCGTCTGGCATCCCTGATGGCACCGGCGCACCCGCCGTGTCACCCTGCAACCCTTCGGGAACAGGGCTGGTGGGAGCCGGGGCGCACACGCCTGGGGTGCGTGACGGTGTCCGCAGGGGAGCCCGCACAAGCGCGCACGTGCACACACGTTGTACACTCATGTTCACACACATATGCATGAAGTCATGCATGCACACATGCAACCACGCGTGCACGCGGACGCACGCATGCATAGAGGCATGCACGCACGCGCGCAGGCATGCATGCACATATGCATATAGACATGAATGCGCACGTGCACACACAGACAGACAGACAGACGGACTCTTTGCACATCCCAGCAAGACGGAGGCCCTGCAGGGCTGGATCAAAGCCCCTTCCCGGCAGCCCCAGCAGCTCCTGCTGGCTCAAGCGCTGGAGAACCAGGCAATAAACAGCTTCAGGACCAGGCTGGGTCCTGCCCGTCTCCTTCCTGCAGCTAAACATCTCCAGGGGCGCCGGGGAAGGGTGCCGGGGATGCGGGCAGGGGTTACACCCCATACGCTCACCCAGCGCACCGAAAAGCCGTGCAGAGAGATCAGGACTTTCATGCTGGCACAGACAGAAAAGCTGCTGGGACCCCGGAGGGTCCTGGGGGGTTGTCACAGGGAGGCGGGGGGAATCCTGAGCATTCCTGGGATGCAGCATCACTGTCACGGGAGCCCATCGGGGTGTCCCCTGTCCCCCTGCACCCCTGGGCTCCCTCGCGAGCAAGGTCCAAGGCACCAACACCCACCCCGTGCCGAGCGCTGCCGCATCCTCCCAGCCCCACAGGCAGCAAATCCAACCCAGCGCTGGGTAAATAATGTTGCATAAACCCTGGCCTCCGCCCGGCAAGCGGGGATTTCCCCTCTAAGCAGGGACCATTTCTGGAAGGCTTAACATGGTCTCAACTTAAAAAAGCTCCTGGAGTCACATGGAAGGTCCTTGGGGCCTCTGGCTCCTGCTTTAATGCAGAGATATATATACATCCCCTAATGGGATATAGGGTAGGGCAGAAATAAGCCTTAATGTCTCCTGGAGATGGGCTGCGGTGGAAGATACTGGGAAGAGGTGGAGGGAGGACACGGCACTGGGACATGTCGTGTCCTCTTGGTCAAGTCCCCTGGGAATCAAGCCAGCCCCCCCGCGGCAAAAGCTGCCTCTTGCACAGAGGCCACTGGGAGACCAGAAAATGTCCTACAAGACCGTATCCAGGCTGGGATGCCTCCAAACCTCGGGCATCTTCATGCAACGCAATGTCCTCCCAACAGAAGAGCTCTGTCCCTGTGGGGCCGCTGAGCCCTGGCGCTCTCGTGCCACACGGGCGAGAACCATGGGCACGTGCTGAGCTGCTTGGTTTGGGCTGGGGATGCTCAATATAATCTGCCTGCGGCGATGACCAATTAAAGCACAAGAGGGGAAGGTGATGGTGCGGCTGAAGGCCAGCGGGTGAGATGCAAAGTGATCATGAGATGATAGATCATGAGATTTTTGCCGTCCCACCGCGGCCAGGATCCCCACCCCATGCCCAGTGTCCAGGCTGCCCAGGGCAGCCTGTGCAGGATTAGACCTTGCCTTCGGCATCCAAGGTCCTCACAGCATGATCTCCTGAGCCCTGTTTTGGGTGCTGCTTCACTGCTTGTCTTTAGTGTTTGGAGCCTGGAGCAGCCTGGGGAGCTCCTGTACCTGCGGGCAGCAGGAGGAAGGGCTCCTGCCCCAGCCCCTGCTCCCTGCTTGCCTGCTCCGTGCTCCAAACCTCCTCATCCAAGCCTCAAAAAAGCCAAAATCCCTGGCTTGTGCACGAGGTGCTACAGCTGGACACCCCCACTGAGACCCAGCGCATCAGCCCTGGGAGGAAGAGTGGTTTGGGGTGAGAAGCACCCAACCCCTCTTCTTCTTCCCCCTCTTCCTCTTCCTCTTCCTCTTCCTCTTCCTCTTCCTCTTCCTCTTCCTCTTCCTCTTCCTCTTCCTCTTCCTCTAGCAGCCTTGGGCCAGGGAAGCTGCAGGGTGGACTCTGGGTTGGAAACAGCCACCCCTTTCCCTGCTACCAGCAGGCAGTGACACCGACGGGCAGGGACACGCGATGGCCACCCCGTGCCAGCCCCGGGCTTTGCCAGCCAAGGGCGTTAGGAGGAGCTCGGTCCCTGCCGGCGGGGGTTTGGGTAGGATGGGCAGCAGGGTTTGGTGGTGGAGGTCTCCCCTCTGGCGTGGCATCACTCCTGCTCAAAGGTTTGACCTAATCTCACATTTCATAGAACCATAGAATCACTAAGGTTGGAAAAGACCTCTAAGATCATTGGAGCCCCGTCTGCCCACTCTGCAGGCAGCCTTTGGAGCAGCTGCTGCATTCGGTGCGAGGGGACGACGACTACGAGCAGTACGTGGTCGGCTTGCCCGCCCGCCTGCGCAGGAGGATGGCCAGAGAGAGGGCCCGCAGCCGGTCCCCGCAGACGCGCTACAACCTGCGCAGCCGGCCCACCGCCGCCAACCACCCCTCGGCTGAGAGAAGGGGGCCTGCGGCCACCAACGGCGCACAGAGGCAGGGCGCAGCTCCGGGGCCCTCCGACGCCGCCTCCCAGCAGGCTTCCGCAGCCAGCGCTTCTCGGGAGCCAACCCC
>VZTQ01009712.1:415721-468062 GCA_013400755.1 Pelecanoides urinatrix | reverse complement strand
TTCCTGGAAAGGGAAAACAATACGAGTCTCGTAGGGTTTTTACAGATGGGTTACGCCTCAGTGGCTCAACTTGTTTAACTGCTGGGACTAAAGACAAAAGTCCCTTTTCCCACTCCAAGTATCTCTGTTCTGTCTCTAAATGCAGTCGAACTGAACATCTTTTTGGTCTGTTAGGGCCAGTTTGGAACAGGTTACAATAAGTCCAGCAAAACCCCTTGACCTGGGCAAGNGGCTGAGGGGAGACCTCATCACGCTCTGCAACTACCTGAAAAGAGATTGGAGCGAGGTGGGGGTTGGTCTCTTCTCCCAAGTAACAAGTGATAGGACGAGAGGAAATGGCCTCAAGTTGCACCAAGGGAGGTTTAGGTTGGACATTAGGAGAAAATTCTTTCCTGAAAGAGTGGTCAGGCCTTGGAACAGGCTGCCCAGGGCAGTGGTGGAGTCCCCATCCCTGGAGGGATTTAAAAGACGTGTAGATGAGGCGCTTGGGGACATGGTTTAGTGGGCATGGGGGTGTTGGGTTGACGGTTGGACTCGATGACCTTAGAGGTCTTTTACAACCTTAGTGATTCTATGATTCTCTGATTCTATAAATATTTCCTAAGAAATATTATGTGCTCTAACGTTCGAATATTCTTCTGTAGTCCTGTATCAAGTCCTGTAACACACCTGAGAAACAGTGAACGGGCAGAGGCCCAGGGTGAGATGCCAGCGTGTGCTCTGCCCCGCACCAAGCTCATGGCTGAAGGAGCGGGAGGCGGTGGGGTGTCCTCACAAACCTCTCCATCTCTAGAGATAGTCTCGGTACAACTCAGCCCATGCGCAAGTAGCCGTGTCCTGGAGCCACACACGGGCGTACACCCAGCAAACCTCGAAAAATGCATCCAGAAAGAAGCGTTATTACAGAAATTTTACTTTTTTTTTTTAGTTTCCTTAACTCTGCTGTCAGTTGTGCTTTGCTCGTTAGCAGTGGCTACAGCAGATGTGGAGGGTGTTGGTCGCTCCCAGATGCTGTTTTCTCATCACCCAGCTAATGACCTTACCCTGCAGCCAGCACTTACTTGTGCGAGTGATATGTATTTTATTTGCTTGCACGGTCACTACGACCTTTAATAAAGAGATAATATTAATGATGTGATGTCACCCGCTCCCCTCTGGGCTGCAGAGGTAGCAGATGAGGTTTTTCCTGTAGGTGTCACCATTTTGCCGTGCAGAAACAGAGCTTCAGATCTACAGATGAACCACAGTGCATGGGATGCGCAGTTCGGTTTGGTTACGACACCGGGGTCGTCTTCAGAAACATTTTACGTCCCTTGAGCTGTATTTTATATTTTTCCTAGTTTAGATCTAGAAAAGCCCCTCTAGTTTCTTTGATAACCGTGTAGATTTCAGAGGATTTTGAGGTTGACTTCCTACCAAGACACTAGGAAAATATAATGTGAAGTTAGTGATGAGCAGTAGGTGTTAATTGAGTTCAAGGACCACCTGTTGGAGCATGACTTGTCCCACTCAGTCTTGCAAATACCGCACTACGGTGGGATCACGGTAATCCAGAACTTGCAAACCTACGCGATTTCCTCAGCCAGCTTGACGTCAGGGCCTGATCCTGATGCAGGCAGTTTTGGGGGGAAAATATGTGGCTTTTCAAATTAGTCTTTATTTTGGTGAAAGGTCAAATAGCCCCATTCCTCCCTCAAATACCTCATTGTATATAGGAATTATATACGCTTGCGTGAGTGATCGTCACTTCTTTGTAATAGCAACGAGCATTAATCCAGCTGGCAGTACAGCCCCAGAGTGTTTGATTCGGTAAGTGTACGGTGGCGTCATGTATTGATGTCCGGTAATGAGACTCTAAGTAGAGGCAATTCAGCTTCATCTCTGCTAATAAACTAAGTGCATCCAGGAACTAAATGTATCCTGGGCCCTGTGGCCAACTGGCACAAAATGCCCTCTTCCGTGCTTGTAAACTGTCTTGCCTTCCAGAAGAGGGTGGCTGGCCGCAAACTGTCTGCTGGGAGTTGTTCTTGGACTGTTCCGTGCGTTGAACCGTGGCTGGGAATTCCTTAGGAAAATGCAAATTGGCACCCAGATTTATCCTGGGGAACTTTCTAACGATTTTCTCACATGGATGATTATTTTGCAGTGCCTGGGCATGCTTGAATTTACAGCGTGGATGTAACCTTCGTGTAATAGAATATATTTACAGGGAGAAATAACACAAGCGCTGCCTGCCTGCTCCCTCCTACATGGATATGGACCTCTGGTATTCTTCCAAATATAAATGTGTTAATGAACCTGCGTTTCTGGATCTGCTCTGTTGTGCCAGTGGGCACAAAAGGTCTTCAGCACCTTCAAGGAAGCACTGGGTGGATTGCAGGACTCTGGGAGGTGTCGGAATCAGTATGCCAGAGTTAAAGAGCTGCAGATGTATTTTATAGTTGCAAGGCAATGAACTGGTAACCCTACACGTGGGGTGAACTCCACCCGGGACCGGGGTGCACCATCTGGTAGCTCAGCACCTCCCCAAAGCCTCTACAGAAGCTTGTGGGACCTGTCTTGGGCCGCTGAGACCCTGATGCTTTGTTCTCGCTGCTCTGCTT
The DNA here is from genome assembly GCA_013400755.1 of Pelecanoides urinatrix. NCBI lineage: Eukaryota > Metazoa > Chordata > Aves > Procellariiformes > Procellariidae > Pelecanoides > Pelecanoides urinatrix. The sequence continues at coordinate 465,459 of VZTQ01009712.1, read as the reverse complement.
GGATTGCTTGTTTTAAGAGAAATTACATGGCTTATTGTTGCTTGAGATAACTTTTAAATTTACCTTAAACAGAGAAATTTAAATAAAAGTAACAGGCATACTCCGTCAAAATAGTCTTAGTTCTTGAAAACAAAACTGCAAAATTAAGACATGCACAAAAACAAGATGAAAACAAGGCAGAGGAAAATAAGGTTCTGTTTGCATTGGTGTATGAAGCTTTTATGCAAAGGGGACAATATGTCAGGGCTCTGCCTCTGCAGCCCCGGATTTCTGTCTCCTCTATGCTCCCAGGTTGCTGCTGAATGCAGATGAAGCTTCGTGATCCTGCCCTGGTCAGGCTGTGAGAATGCTAACTGAGCTTAGTCGGAAGTTATACGAGAAAGACCCTGCTAGGTGGGATACCATGGTTATCTCGCCCTTATTTTCCTTTTCTCCATGGAGCTCAGTCATCAGCTGTACTGTAGTTTGCAACTGGGGTGCCATAAACTTGGTTCTCGCTGGGTGAGAAGGTGCTCCGTCAGAAGGTGCTCTAGGTTTGAAGACTTGAAACCGTTGCGAGGTTTGTCCCACTTTGTTGTGTTTCATGGCAGTTTGTTTCTGCTCTGAAGATTCGAGTGTCTGGTCTAGTTCAGCCACAGCTGCTTCTGGGCAGGCTGAGTGATGCAGGAGACTTGGTGATTAGATAACGGCTCTTTCTCCTTAAAAGCTGGGGGAAGAATTGAAACGAATAATGCCAGTAAAAATATAAACCTAAAAGAAATCCAAGGATTTCGCTGAACAGGTCTTCAAAAACAGTTGGAGATGGAGACTGCTGTGCTAATGGGGGATTAAAGGAAAAAACAGTGGTGAAGTGAAATCCCTAAAATTGAAATTCAGACGCTTTCCTCCCGCATAGCCCCAGAGGTGGGGACTTACCTTTTCGGCACGACTCGGTCCGCGCAGCGCAGCCCAACAGACCAGAGCTGGCTTAAGCTGTAAGAGCAAGCGTGGGTGAGAAGTGATTCTCAAAAATTTCCTGGTGTGCACTGACCAAAACCTTTCAAAGGCTCTTTGGTGAACAGTGAAGCCGTGCAGGGTGCTGGATTTGGATGTCCCTGATTTCATGCAGGGGCTGTCCCCAGTTAATGCCCTGACCACCTGGTTTAGACCACGTGGCTGTGACAGCAACTGTGTGTGTGGATGGTTTTCCAACGATTCATCTGCATTGTTTTCTTCATCTCTTTTGGCTATAAATTATACCAGATGGCTCCTAACCAACGTTTCTTGGGAATGGACACATTCCCAGAAGAGACCTGTTCTTCTAGACCTGCGTTTTCTGCTGGAAATCATCCTTGACTAACTCCGTGTAGCTCATCTGAGCTTAGTCCCAGCACCGGGCAGGTTATTTTTCTGTGCCTGGCATTTTGTAGCTGAAAATCAGAGATAAAAATATTGGCCTTCTACACAAAGTCGGTCCTGGGGAGGACAACCGTTATGTAAGTCGCGGTGTTGTTAATGTTCAGTAGTCGCTATCGTGCTGGATATCTTTTTCACACACTGCTGCTCTGACTGCAGAGCTCTTTCCTCTCCGCTCTGGCCCGCCGAGCTGTTTGTCTAGAGCCTTAATGAGCTTCCTGTATCTTTTCAAAATGTAAATTTTAACCGATTTAGAAATCATTAGTTAAGAAGTCTGTCACAGCAGCTCCAGTTTAATTTCACCTGTCCCTTTCCTTGTTTCCATTAAAACCCATTTAATTAAAAAGGCTATCTCGTTCTCAGGGCAGTCATCTCCATTTGAAATAAATGTCCTGCAAAGTCCGTGACTCAGCTGACAACATGCGAGTAGCGACCAAGACCTGGATGATCAGGCTTTCCAGAACGAATTAATGAAGAACTGTTCTTCTCTCTCCACATATCCACCAGCACAAAGAGAAAAGAAAACCAGAGATGTCAAAATGCAATTTGTTTTCTTTGCTGCACTTGGGCAGGTAGAGAAAACAGGGGTGCAGGTGGTGTAACCCAGCGATACCTCCCTTAGGTTGTCCCCATGGACTGACGGGGATTTGCAACAGTAATGCGCTTGCTGCTTGAGGTAAGGCTTTAGCTGCAAAAATCCGTGTTTCCAGCCAAGTTACTTAAATCAAGTGGACTTAGTTGGATTGCGAATTCCACTCAATGGGAATGTTGCTCACCATTTAACGTCTTGGTTTCAGCATGAGCAGGTTGAGTCATAGTCTGCATTTCTCCTTCTGGATGCCACACAGAAGAAAGCATTTTTACTTTGTCTTAGCTAGAGGCTAAACTGTGGTTCTCCCAGGCGTTGTCTCTGGTGCAAAGCTTCCCTTCCTCCAAAGGCTTCTTCCTGCAGTTCTCAGCATCCCTTCGCCTGTGCCTTCCCTCTGTGTGCATGAGCACATGGTGGAACGGGCCAGGGAACCGATCCTGGCTTCTAATAACCTTTTTATCACCAACAGACGTGTCTGTGGAACAACAGCATTAGCAAATACTGGTGTAACCCAAGAGTGGACTGTTTTATGCCTGAGTTCATCTCCCTTGCAGACTTCTTCAGTGAGGCTGGACAAGCCCAGGGCCTCTTGCTCCGTACCCTAGTGATGCTGGACTTCTCCGCACTTCTGCATGTGTCTGTCTGTCTTTCTGTCTTGAATATGAAACACTTGGCCAGATGAGGTCTTGCCTTGCCCATAGCACCATATGAATGTCCCAATGAACGTGGTCAGGAGGCTGGAGCACATGGCATAAGAGGAGAGGCTGAGGGAGCTGGTTTGGTGTAGCCTGGAGAAGAGAAGGCTGAGTAAGATCTAATTGCTCTTTTCAACTACGTAATTAAGATTATAGAGAAGGGAGAGCCTGACTCCTCTCGAGGTATGTGACAAAAGGATGAGAAGAGACAAGAGGCATAATCTGCAGCAAGGGAAATTCCAATGAGATAGAAGGAAAAATGTTTTCTCTGTGAGGATGGTGAAAGCCCAGAGAGGTGGGAGCATTGCTTTCCTTTTAGGTGTTCAACGCTCATCTGGACAAGGTACCTTCCAGTCTAAATTTTTATGCAATTCTGCAAACGACTGTGAAATAAAACAGAAGGAGTTGCAGGTACAAGAAGAGATCAGTTTGAATGCAGCATGCGCGGTCTCCTTATCTGGCTTTGAAATAACACTGTTCCATCTCAGCAGCTCCTTGCTGACAGCTGGCCAAGAGCTAAGCAAGCTGCATCACTGACGTGGAATATTTGCTTTTCTACTTGAACTACGTGGAGTTCACAGATAACTCTGAGAGCAGCAAGGCTACTTTCATCTCCCTGGAGCTAATCCAAATAGATTATGTTGTGGGAGGAAGTTAGGGGAGAGCAGGAGAATGTTAACAGAGTATCTTTATTTAAGAATAAATTTTAAAAAATCCTGAAAATCAAAGCACTTAGTAGGGGTCCTGCAGGATTCTGAGTTACCAATCTTTGCTGGTACTGCATTCGTCTCCTGCGTTCTGTGTCTCGACTGAATTGCCTTCTCTCTCCAACAAGTGGTGCTCCTCGCTAGAGTGAATTGGGCAGCGGGAAAAGGAACAGAGCGATCGTCTCTGTTGTACCTGATCTGTGGATAAATGGGAGAACCTAGGATTGTGAGGACCGTCAGGCTGGATTACTCATGTAATCTAGTACCTTGCTTTCTTCGATGACCAACACAGTGGGTTTCCAGGGGTCATTTTAAAAGCTGTACAGAAGGCTTCAGAGGAAGAATCGATTCTTTTCTCCCCCTTATTCCAAAATATTGCCCTGTCTGTCTTCCTTGCAGGGTCAGGAGGATTTCTGAGAGTCTCTCGAAGGCTGTGAGCGGCTGATGGTGGTGTAGACCCACAGTGGGTCGTAGAGGTGAGTGGTTGGGGTTGATGCAGTGCCCTGGGCTGCAGGGACCGTGCCCCCTGCCACACAAGTCATAGAATCATAGAATCATAGAACAGTTTGGGTTGGAAGGGACCTTTAAAGGGCATCTAGACCAACCCCCCTGCCATGGGCAGGAACCATGCTAAAATCTTTTTTTTTTTTTTTTTCCAGTGGAAACACAAGAAAAAACACATTTGATTTTATCCCCTCCCAGCTTTATTCCCAAATGATGTGGACCCACGGTGGCTGGATCAGACAGGGAGAGAGGGAGGCCCCCATGATAGAGGTCAGTACCATATCATGGTTTTGAGGCTCAGTTGTGTACCCTGCTGGGGTTAACTGCTTTTGCTGAGTGTGGTCTGCTTTTGACCATGCAGATATCGGCATGGGGAGAAGCAAATAACCCTGCCACTCAAATGAGGGCTCCTACTGCAGCCCCTCTTGAGGCCAGACCCATGCAAGAGCTCATATTTGGCCTGTGTTGTCTTTCTTGCTAACAGCTCCTTCCTCTAATGGTGGCCAAACCCAGATGCCTTGAGAAAAAGAAACAGCAGATCTTTCCATTTAGGAATCAGCAGCTTAGGACTTTCCTGACTGGGGTTGTCTCTGCATTAGAGAGGACCTTTCCTCCCTGGGTTTGCATCTTTGTTTTTGAAGCCATTTGAAGGAATGCCTGCTGTCAGTCAAGAGGAGGGTGTGAATACCCACAGGAGGCAGGAACGTGGCCATCCCAGCCAGAGCCCCCGGGGCTCCCCATAGCCTTCCCCACGGCTGAGAGCACAGCCTGCTCCTCAGGCACTTCCCAACCCATGGCTGGGCATTATTCCAGCTATAACCTGAGCGCAAAGTGAGGAGCTGAGCTCAGTGTAGCTGCTGGAGGATTGCGTGGAGATTAATGAATACATCAAGTTGATGGTGGTGGGGACAGATAGCGTCTTTTGTACCGTTAATGCAGGGTTGGAAGAACGAATCGATGGCCAGTGATGACTGCCCAGGTTATGTTGTCTTCTCTTTGATTTAATCACTGTACGATTAGTCCATAGCTTGAAAATTATGCTATTAAACATTGTGCTGTTCCTTTTATTGGATGGCTACTGGTAGAAGTTACTGGAAGATTTCCAGTACTCCTACTTCCATAGAAAGTGTGCAGAAGTGCAAGGGCTGTCTAGGATCCCACCTATCTGCCTCAAATCAGCATCAGCTCTACCCACTGCTCCCCCGGTATTTGGCTGTCTGCTTGAAAGCCTCCAGTGATGGGACATGTGCCCTGTCCCCCCCCCAAACCCTTCCAGTTCATCACTGTCCCTGTCACAATAAGGATTTCCTTTATGTCTGACCTAAATCTTCCTGGGGACAATGTAAGCCCAATACCATCACTATTCTGTAATGAATATTCATTATAATTCTGTAATGCATAACGAAGGTCAGTGTTCTTTAATAAGACAGAAGAAAGGCATGCAGGAGGTCCATTTAATATCAGAGGTGACTGGTATATAAAGCAGGGAGATATTATAATTAATATCACAAGGAAACCCCTGGCAACCAGATGAAGAGATGCCATGAAGTTGTAGCTTCAAGAAGTTAAAAAAAGCATTGACTGAAGTTAATGGAAATTCTGCCTGCATAAGAAACACAGGTGGAAAGGAAATCGGCTTATTTTAATCAAAGCGAGAGGAAAAAAACCTAATTTAAATCAGTCCAAGTGATTGCAGGCTTAATTCTTTCCCCTTATTAGACTCTTCAATCCTAACCCTACAGTCCTAAGAGATCTCTTTACATTGGAGACACAGGAATTTGATTTGTATGCATGCCGACCCCTTGAAGTGATACAGCGAAGCCATCCTCTCTCGGTGGGGTGGCTTTCAAGCTGAATCTTCTGGTAAAGACGATCATGTCGAAACCATCCCTTTCTGGAAATTGTGATGGGTGGGGAGAAAGTGTCCCCTCCATGAGTGCTCTCAGATACATGGATCTGGGGTGCTAAATAATTGCCGCGGATGGAAGGAGGAGGAGGGAGCTTCGCTCCTGTTCTGAGCTGGATGACAAGGATGGAGGACACACAGAAACACGGATCTGTTGATCTATGGGCTGAGAACAGCCTTTAAATCCCCACTGTTGGTTAGCAAACTACTAACCCCTCCTGCAGCCTGTAACGATAGCTTCCCTGTTGCACTNCCTTCTTGTTGTGAGGGGCCCATGATATAGGAGAAAAACCCCATAAGGCTGAAGTGTCCCCTGCTCTCTGCAGAGCCCAACATCAGAAAATGGCATGCAGAGGAGCCTATCGTCAGAGGAGACCAACCTGCTCCTCCTGGGAAAGGCGGTTTTGCTGGAGCTAGGGACATGTTGATGCAAGGGAAATTTCATATAGCTTTCACTTTCCCTCGTTTCCTTTCAACAATGTTGTGCGGTTTTGCTGCTGTTCCGTTTCAGTTTTCATCAGATTGGTTTAAAACTCGTTCTTGGCTGGAGAACATATCAGTAATGCCAGAGTGAAACTCTGGAGGTGTCTTTAAATGCATCAGAGTTGATGCATCAGTTTGGAAAACCATGTTGCTGAGCAGAGTGGCCAGGCACAGATCATCTTCTGGAGTGACCATGTGGATGTTGGGTGGAGAACATCTACTTTGGAGCTTGGGGCTTGCTTTGCTCTTGCTCCAAGTCGCTTGGCTGCTGGACAGGTCTCGCTGAAAGGCCCATGGAAAGACTTCTTGTCTTTCTGTAGGATTTATTCATTACAGGTAGTGAGCATGGATAGGCCTCCTTTTCATGCCTGTTGTCTTTCTGGACACCCATGTCTCCATTATGTTTGAGAGCAGATGGGGAGCTCTTCAAGGAGGGCTCTCTGCCTCGCCTTGTTCTGGAAGATGCCCTGAATCAAATGAAACACTCAGCAACTACAGTCGGAGTCAGTAGGTTTATGGGGGCTAAAAAGGTCAAACAGGAAGGGTTTAGCTTACTTTTTAAAAAAAATATTTAATTCCCCAAATGTGCCACTTAAAAAAAAAAAAAAAGACACTTTTAGTTTTTTCCTCCCTCCTACAATTTTTATCTGCTCTAGAAATGAGAGAAGCAAGGGAAAGGATACCAGGTAGATGTTGGTTTAGAAAGCCCTGATAAAAAGCCCTGATTTACCTTGGTTTTAAAGGGGTTCAGCCAAAATTCCTACTGAGAGATAAATGGAAATGCATTCCTTTTCTTCCCGTTTAACTTTTTTTCATCACAGAAATGACACAGACAGAGAGGTTTTAACCAGCCAATTCAAATGAATAAGTGGAGGAGAGACCCCATTTCATCCTGGCAGTCCTTCTGGAAACGAGGCCAACTCATTAGCCAGAGATCTCCGCATCTCAGCAGAACAGCCTGTTCCCCCTGCCCCGCGCGTGGCCGGGTTGTCTTCTGCTCTCCCACCACCCGCAGAGGTTCGTGCTTGGAGGGAGACACCCTTGGAAAGCCGCGGCCTCAACGCAGCTAAATCTTACAGCTTCGTCTCGCGCCCTGCCATATTTATATATCTTTGTGTATGCAAAAAAAAAAGCCAGCTTTTGCGAACATTTTTATTTTTCAGCCCTCCCGTCCATCTTCTTCCTCATCCACAGGAAACACCCAACCTGGGGGATTCAGCCAAAAAGAAATGGAAACACCCCGCTGTGATTTTGCAGTTTGATTTTTTTTTTTAGGATTTGCATTTCAACAAAAAACCCAAAAATAATCCTGAGAAGTGGAGCTGAGAGCAGACTCATATTCCAGCTGGGGGAATATCAAAAGGCCATTTTACCTCCCCTTAGCCCTGTCCCTTTGCAGCCTTGGGTTGGGTTCTGCACTCACCTTGCAGTGGCACTGCCAGCCGCTGCGCCTGCGTCTCCTGGTGCCATCAGGAGATGGCTGCCACCCAGCCAAGAAGGACTGGGAAAACTGGCTTTGGAGACTTCTCCAGAGACGAATTTTGCTGCCATCCTGTGGTCATTGCCTTTTGAAGTCACTGAACTGGTCTGAAGGCAGCAGTTTGATGGTCTCCATCCTGCAGCAGGTCTTGCAGTGTCTCCCCCCTGGTGCTAGGAGCTGTGCAAACTCCCACCGACCCAGCACGGAGCAGTGAAAGGCAAGAGAAAGGGAGAGGGAAGGTGGTTGTTCCTCCTTGGTTGCTCCTTCTTGTGTTTCCTTCTGAAACACGAGGACAGGACGTATAGGGGCAGATGCTGAAAAGGTGGTTAATCGCCGTTAGACATGAGAATGCCTATAGGACCCTATTTTCATCTGTAGGTACCCCCAGATTTTTAAAGGACTCAAGAAGGAAGGCTGGGTGGCATGAGAAGGGGCTCTTCTCACTCTGACAGCTGCTGCTTGCCTGAAGTCAGTCTCAACTCTCTGTGCCTCAGTTTCCCCATGTGCAAAATGGGGTTGATAAAGGGTGGAAAGATGCTGCGAGAGCCTGGTTGGTTAGCACCCAGGCAGTCCCTGTTTAAGGCTTGGTCTATGCTGGCCAAACTGGCCATTTTCCTGCCAAAGTCCTTCCAGGAGCCTGCCTGTGGCCAGCCAAAGCCTTAGGCTCTGTGGTCGTGGCCTCCACCTTTCTTCTGCTCCCTTGAGGCTGCTGGTGGTCTTACACTTGTTACCGTCACCCCTGTTTTCTGCCTTCTCAGAGAGGTTTCACCCTCAGCCTGGTGTCAAAGCCAGTCCTGTCTTATGCAGCATCCCTGCAGCAGCTTGTCCTTCTTCTAGACCCTGGGAAAGCCCAAGGTCCCCCTTGCTCCTCAGGCTCACTTGCAGATCCCTGACTGTCCCTGCTCCATGGATGTGTTTTCCTCCCGCTACGTCTTCTTTGGGGATGGAGCATCCTTCTGCATGGGATCAGACAGTCACCACATGGTGCTTAGACCATTATTTTGCATGTCCCAATGTTGATGGCACGTCCCACCATGGCATGACCTTCAACAGCCAAGCCTCGGGTCAGAGCATGGAGGAGTGCTGGAGCACGTTAAAAGACATCACAGCTATTTCTGCACCTTCACTGATGGATAGAGCCAACCCCTTTCAGGGTCCTGTCATTGATGAAGTTGGGAGATCCCTGTTCATCCCTGTTTCTCCCATTGCTTATCTGTGTGGCACTGGGCAAGCCACTTAACCTCTCCCAACTTTTCCTTTGCCTGTAGAAAGAGGACAGAGATCCATCCTCCTGCCCTGGTGTGACCCAGTGCTTTAATGCAACAGGTCTTTGGTGTGAATCAACTGGATCTTCATCTACCAACAGTCTGGATCAGAGGGAAGCAAAAAAATCCAACAGGACCTGGAGAAGAGCAGCCACTGTCACCTTCTGGCTCATGGGGTGACTTAAACAGCTCCTTAATTTTGGTTCAGGTCCCTTGGCTAGACCCCAGCATGGGCTAGAAGCTCTCACACCAAACAGCCTTGTGCAAACCACATCAGGTGAGCTATTTCTGTGTTTTCTGGGTCTGTCTGTGCACTGCGGTTGTATCTATGAGCCAACTAACCAGGACCTGTTCTTTAGTCTCAAGTCCAACTGGCCTCCTTCATACATTTCAACCCTCTCAACCCCTAAACCAAGGTCAAACATTGCTGGGGAGCTGGTTCACTGGCTCCAGCATTGGCACTTTAAGTGTCTGGGCAATCGCTTTCCAGTCTGTGCTTGAGTGACTAGTGTGGATATAGGGTGTCAGATCAGAGACTCCACAAAAAGCAACACCTTCTGGATGCAGCACCGTATTTCTGCACTAAGGATAATTCTGTATTCCCATCTGCTTTATTTTAAGCAGCTCCGGGGATGGAAGGAGCCACCTTAAGAGAATACAGCCAGCACCATCCTGCTCCGTCCGCCCACGGGCTGACAGATTAAATCTCGTTTGCTTGTGCCAGAAGTCTTGCTCACTTGTTTGTCATTATCTGGAGTTTTGTTAGGCCATGTTAAAAAAAAAAAATCAGCAAAACAAAACTTTTTTTTTTTTTAAATAGTAGCAAAGTCAGGGAAGGAGAAATTGCAGATGCTCTCGGAGAGCAGCGGAGGAGCAGTGGTCTGGTCCTGCTGAGGACCTGTGGAGGGACAGCTCTGGAAGACCCACAGGAGGAACTTCTGACCATGCCAGGTGGCCATGTCTCACCTTGGTTGCTCACCTGTCCCCACAGCCTGTCTCCAGGGCTTGCAAGTCCACTTCCATTTCTAATTGCAATTTTCAATTTCTTTCAAAAATTTGCTGTTAGCTTCCAAGTTCTCTAACCTTGCATATCTTCTCCCACCCATGCTGGACACCAAAACCAGGATATCACAGTGAAAGATATCCTTCTCCATTCAAATTCAGAAGATAGAAGTCCAAATAAGAGCTGAGCAGACACATTTTGCCACCACACATCATACCTTTCCATGCTGGTATTCACATCTCCCTTACTTTCCTTTTTTTTTCTCTTCCTTTTTTTTCTACTTGCTTCACATCCTGATCCAGAGAATAAATCAGGTGGACCGGACTTCATTACTTGGAAGGCCACCAATTTCCAGACGCATGCCCAATACCAGCTTTTCATAACCTCACCATATGCTGCAGAGCCAGTTTTGACAGTTGCCAAAAAAGCTTCAGCCCAGAAGAGCCTGAAGAAGATGCCCCAGGTTCCTGTGTCTCATGCAGACAAGCCTGTCCTCTGGAACCTGCGAGGTCATCTAAGTGGTGGAGGGCACGTATGAAATACAGCTGTGTCTCAAAGCCCAGCCAATATCCCCTTGCTGGCTGCAAGCCCACTCAAAAGGAGACATCCCAAATTGGTAGAGGAAAGGTAAGGGTCTAAGATGGATCTGAGTTGTGTCAACAACCACTAAAGGAGGGTTATAGAGAAGTTGGAGCTGGACTCTTCTCAGAGGTGCACAGGGAAGGACAGGAGGTGACAAACAATTCCAGTGAGATGCAAGGAAAAATTTTTCACTGTGAGAGTTGTCAAACATAGGAAAAGGGGATCAGAGAGGCTGTGGATTCTCCGTCCTTGGAGATATTCAAAACTCTGCTGGACATGGCCAAGGGCAACCTACTAAATTAGAAGATGGCCCATCTTTGATCAGAAAGTTGAACTGGAGACCTCCAAAGCCCCCTTCCCACCTCAGTTATTCTGCAATTCTGGTACATGCAGCAGATGGAGGCAGGTTTCCCTGGGGTCCATCCAGATCCTTCCTGTCAGAGGACCTGATCTCCCTGTGCTCTTCAGTGCCTTTCTCCTCCCAAAACCCTCCGAGGAAAGGAGATCCCCTCAGCCTGCAGGTGTAGCTGAGAGGTGCCAGGTGACTCATCCATGCACAACCACAACCTGATCTCCCTGCAGCACCGAGCACTTCGATAACAGGCTGCTTTCTCCCCATTAAATCATGAAAAGAATTAATTCATCAAGTCAATTTTAATGACTCATAACAGCACTGCTATGCAGATAAGCACGACAGTGGCTTTTCAAGTGGATCGGTCCTCTTCCCAGATTATTCACGTCAAATTGTTCAGAAAGTAAGACATGGCTCAACAGTGAGTTTGCCCACCCAAATCTAAGCCCGGGTGACCTTCTCAGGGGCATGGGGTGAGTCGCTGGCAGGGCTGGTAACAGGACCCAGGCATCCTGATTTCCAGAGGGCTGAGATGCCACCCAGATGTGCAGTAGGGTGGGCAATTTATCTAGATCAAGCACGGCCAGTTTTGAGCCTGTATAGCTGCCTGTGGTACATAAGTCTCACCAGCACAATCTCTAAATCATCCTTTTTCTCTAAAGGGAAGGAAGAGTGCACTAATAAAATCAACTTTTCCCTTTTTTATCCTTCCCAAAAAGCCTCACCAAAATAATAAAGAACAACCCACACAAAATTTAAGAGATGGAGCTGCACTTATCTCTAGTGTGGCTGGTAATACGTTAGAGCAAATAGCTTGAAGGACCTGGGAGAGTTACACTTTTATCACCAGGGATAAAAAAAAAGGGACAAAAGCAGCCTCCGGATAGACTTAAGCATGGAGCATCTTGTTTTGTCTTCACGGCCCATTTAAATGTTATTACATCGAGTCAAATAAATTGCCCAACAATCAGGCCGTTCCTTCTATTGACCTCTAGGGACCGAAGACAATAAAAACTGTAGCACTTAAATCAGACAGTAATGAGAAGATTAATGTCTTTGGGAAGACTTGCCGACTGCAGCTTGGACCACCCTCTGCCACGAGCTCCAGTTTAAGGGCTTGGCTTTGCAGGGGCTGCTCTTCTCCATCTGGCTTTTCCGTGGTGGGGCTTGCGGGGAGCAAACATGCTCCAGCCAACCTCCTGCTCTTGGCTGGAGCAATCCCAACGGGTTATGCTTGAAATGACCTCCCTGGCCATGCTGGTGGGTGAAGGCATTTTTTTCATGTTTAAGAATGCTGGAAGAAAATGTCAGAAGATGGCTTTGATTTAATTTTTTTTTAATTTTTTGATCATTTTTGAGAACAAAGATGGGGAGATGACAGCAAAGCTAAGCGACTCGCTTACTGAGCGGTTGGTGGCTTCAAGATGAGACCGGTCCTGCACATTGCCTGCATGGGGGCAAAGCCAGCCGTCTGCCTGGCATTGCCCTGGGTCTGGCATATAATGTCCAAGCTTGTCACACAGGTGGCTGGAAAAGCACAGGCTCCTTGAGCGAGGGACTGGGAACCATGGGTTTTGCCATACTGGGGTGCCCAGGGCTGGACGTGACCCACAGGAATGTGGTGGGTGCAAGTGCATTTGTACATTGGTGAATTTTCATAGCGACATCTTGGAGGAAATTCATTAAATCTCTATTTCTAAGTCTCAATCTCTATATCTGATCCTATATCAGCTCCACAAAGTTTTTGTTGCTTCAGTGAAAACCTAAAACATACTTTTTAGGACACTATCAACACGTTAAAGTTCAAACTGGCATGTTGTGATGGATGGGGGTGAATAAAACCTTTCAAGGAAGGGAATTTCTCTCCAGCCAAACCATTGGTTTAGAAGTCAAAGACAGAAGCGTGATCACCGAGTTGATGATAGCAGCTTGAGGAGTCAGGAGGAAAAATTGTGCAAAAAGGCATAAAATACTAAAGAAAAAAGCAGAGAATTGGAAGGCGACAGCTCAGCAACATCGAAGATGAATTTCCAAGAGCTCAGGCCACCACCCGACTGGTGCAGCAAAGCCTGGTGTGTCTTGTCGGGGACGGCGAGTTTGAAATGCCTTAATCTGCACCGGGTAAAAGCCAACAAATTACTGCCTTGAATGCCTGAGCTGTGCATGTCCTCCTTGCAAAATCTCTCTGCATGGTAAAAAAATTATCTTGTATTTTTTACCTTCCTATCATGCCATTGGTCCTTGACACGAGGCACAGACCCAACGTCCCTGACCAGCTGAGCTCAATTAGGGCTCTGAGGCTTTCAAAACTCTCCTGAAGCTGCGTCCTCATCCCGAAACAGCCCATAAGCTTGTGTAAAAGCATGTTAGCAAAGATACAAAAATGACCTCAGGTGGATCCTAGAGCAAGGAAGAAGAAACCAATAACATGAACATCGTATTCCTCCTGGCAAAGGACTCCAAATACAGCTGAACCACTATAACACCCCCAACACCAGAGTGAAACCACCCAGGACCCAGAGGGGCAGGGAAGGGTGAGCAAAACTGCAGGTAAAGGGGTAGAAACTAAGTGTATGTATTTTTTCTGTAGTAGATGTGGACTAGTAATGATGAGACTGTTGTGATTTCACTTATAGCAACAATATATTCTTGGCTTTATAGATATACACACACAGGTAAGGAGTGGTTCCTCTTTGCCTTCTATCTATCTATCTACATATATATAAAACAGTATTTTGAGTGCAACCCAGGCTGTCGTGCTGGGCTGCTGCGTGGCCGTGCCTCCCACACCTGGGGTGGGCACAGCCCAGCTGCAGGCAAACCCCGATGTCCCAAACATAGAATCACAGAATGGTTTGGGTTGGAAGGGACCTTTAAAGGTCATCTAGTCCGACCCACTGCCGTGGGCAGAGACATCTCCAGCTAGATCAGATTGCTTAAAACCCCCGTCCAACCCAACCTGGGATGTTCCCAGGGATGGGGCATCTACCACCTCTCTGGGCAACCTATGCCAGTGTTTCACCACCTTCATTGTAAAAAATGTCTTCCTTAAATCTAGTCTGGATCTACCTTCTTTTAGTTTAAAACTGTTACCCCTTGTCCTATTGCTACAGGCCCTGCGAAAAAGTCCATCCCCATCTTTCTTACAAGCCCCTTTAAGTACTGAAAGGCCACAATAAGGTCCCCCGGAGCCTTCTCTTCTCCAGGCTGAACAACCCCAACTCTCTCAGCCTTTCCTCACAGCAGAGCTGTTCCACCCCCTGATCATTTCCGTGGCCTCCTCTGGCCCCGCTCCAACAGGTCCATGTCTGTCCTGTGCTGAGGACCCCCGAGCTGGAGGCAGCACTGCAGGGGGGTCTCACCAGAGCAGAGCAGAGGGGCAGAATTCCCCCCCTCGACCTGCTGGCCACATCTTTTCCACATCTCTTCCAAATACTCTTCTCTAAGACACTGTCCTTTCCTATTAGCTTTTCTTCCTGATTTTTATTTTCTTTTATCCCACCAAGACTGTGCAACCACCACCACTGGAGATATTCATCTGACCTGCACAAGGCTTTGAGCAACCAGCTCTGACTTTCAAGGTGACCCTGCTTTAAGCAAAGGAGTTGGATGAGGGACCTCAGATGTCCAACCCTCCCAACCTCAATTCTTCAATGGTTTGTGAAGATAACCTTGTGGGGCCTGGAAGTGGCAAGGAGACCACTGAGGATATGAAGGGAAACAAACACGCAGACTTGCATTTAAATCCCTTTGAATTTCTCCGAGATGAGCCAGAAGTTCTGATTTAATTTGATTCGATTTTTTTTTATCACTTTACAGCCTTGACTCGCAGAACTGAACTAAAACCCGTGGAACTGTTAATTGAAAACTAAGTGTCAACAGCAGCTCACTGCAGAAAGAGTTTCAATTAAAAGTAATCTCTTCTTGCCATCTGAAGTAATATTTTCCCTCCTGGCTAAATTTTAAGTGAAGCACAAAGTGGTTGCTTGTCATTGCTTTAATGGGATCTGAGCTATTGTGTGGGAAAACTTCCTTTCACTCAGAGGCCAAGGAGCTTTTAATTTATCAGTGCTGAAAGCAGAGGATTGCTTTTCGGTATGATCTGGCCAATTTGCTTTTATTTTCTGGGCTGTGTGGGTGAGGAGTGAGGTGTGCTCGCCACAGCGAGAAGACTACCTAAAAATGGGAGCTGGATGGGGCAGGAATCAGTGTTTCTCACTCTCTGCCCCTCCTGGACCTCCATCCGTCCCTCTCCAGGTCGGTGCTCAGCCTGGCTGCGGTATTTATCCAGGCTGGTTGAGCTGAGTGGGGATAACATACGTCCAGAAGGTCTTCAGGTGCCCACAAACCTTGGCAAGCTTCTTCTGGGTTTGTGGCTGATGGATGCTGCCTGCTGCCTGACCCGCGTGGGTGGACCACCCAAAAGCATGAATGGAGGGTTCCTAAAAGAGAAGAGCAGAGGAGGAAGAGGTGCTGAGAGAGAGGTGAGCGATGTAAGAGGGGAGCTGGGTCTGGGGGGGATGGGGAAGGCTGCCATCAAGCCTGGTGACATCTCTTGGGGAAGAAGGGCTTCTGGTAGGAGGAAGATCTTGGAGCAGTTTCCCTGACACAGTCTGGGATGGAGACGACACGGCAGTGAGTGGCATGCGATGGAGGAGCAGGGAAGGGAATTGGGATGGTGCTTGGGTGGAGGTGGGTAGTGATGCTGAGAAGGAGCCATGTGGGCTGAAAGGATGTGTGCTGATAGAGTCAGTCACCAAAATATTTGCAGTCCCACTTTGGTGGCAAAGGAGGACATCTGCATGGCCGGGCTTGAATGCTAAGGACAGCTTTGGTGGCTGGCACTGCTGGGAGTAACTGGGGAGCAGGGGTATGTCCTCAGAGCCGGGGAGAAGAGGAGAGTCTGTAATTAAAACACCCTCACAGCCTCCAAAGACCTGGCCTTGCATCCTGCTCCCTGCAGAGCCAGCCTGGATGACCTCGCATCAATCACTTCTCCTCTTGGTCCCCAGAGACGGAGTGAGGATGTAGCAGGGTGTCACCTTCCCGGCTCAGCATAATAACTGCTAATCAAGTGTGCGGGTTATTAAGAGCATTCCCAGATTTATTTTCCTGAAAAGGTGTCTAAAACTCCCTAAAAGGAAGGGATAAAAAGCGACAGCTGAAGAATAAACTGCTCTTCATCATTGTGAAATGGAGAAAATGATCTCCCTACTGTTTTAGTGCTTTCGTGTAAAAAGTGTTCGGAGAAGGTTATGGGGGCTGTGTCTTTGCAAGTCGTTCAAAAACAGCAGATCATTTTGGGAACAAAAGTACTAAATGCTGCTTTGTGCTCCAGCTCCGTTACCCACTTTGCTTTCTGATCAGCACCGACACATGCCTTAGCACAAAATTAAGGATGCGAGGTTTGTATTGGTGCTGCTCCCAGGCGATCAGCCCGGAGCTAAAGAGATTTGCCGACGCTCTTAGTTGTGTTGGGACCCACTTCTTCATGGTTTGACTAATTCTGCTTTAGCCATTAAGAGGGATGTGGGGCTGCTGATGCCTCCTGCGGGTCCCGGGGCTGAGCACGGTGCTCCTGGGCACACGGCCGAGGAGGAGCACGGGAGAGACCAGATCAAGGCTGAGGAGCCTCCAGCCCCATGGCTCATCCTCTCTCCATCTCCGCCTGGGTTTTGTTCTGCATGCACAGCGTGCTTCGGGCTGGCTTCGCTCCGTCTTTTCTGGGTAGATGCAGTCAGGATGCTCAGATCTGGTGTGGCTCTGGGCATCCAAACTTGTATTTGCCATGGTGGCAGCAGAGCAAATAACCAGTGTACGTGCAGTTATACCAGCGATAAAAGTCCTGGAAGCACCAACTGGAGCTATATTGGCCAAAAGAGCTGTTTGTCATTATGGGAGGCTTTCTGGTGTACACAGAGTAACCGGCGCTGGATAAAGTGAGAATTGCTTTGCTATAAATGTGCAATCTGGTATTTTTTCCTGTTTGTGAGACAGGAAATTGCCTAGGTGGGCTTGGGGGGATGTGAGAGCTAGAGCTGAAACTTGTACCCAGCGTAAAGTCCTATTGCTTTTTGTTTTACACAATGGAGGAATCTCCAAAACTGAAAATATGAGGTCAAGCATTAATCTGGAAAAAAAGGTAATTTTATTCTTTTTTTTTTTTTACTCGGTTAACCACTTCATAAACAAGTGGGAACAGCATTTCCCCTCTCCCTCCCTCCGCTTGTCCATCTGTAAAATGAGGAGATGGCAGCTACATGTTTCTCCTGCAGGTCTTGAGATCCTGCAGAGGATAAGCTACCCAAAGAACTCCCCTTTATTCCTTGCTGATCTCTATTCCAGTTATGTGTTCGGATTTTTTTCCTCCTTCTTTACTTAAAAGGTGTTCAGGACATGAGCCACACGTAACTGACTGAGATTTATCTCTGTGAACGATGCGTGCATTCAACAACACCCATAAATCACTCTTGAAGTAGGTAAAGTGTTAAGAGCAGGAACATTTTCATTTTCTTTTGCTACAAAGCCTCCTGGAAGAGTCATGGCAGGTTGCCTTTGTGTTAAAAGACACAATGAAGTTGATAAAGAACTGCCACGCAGGGCTGATGTCAAGAGAAAATCTTTGTGAGACAGATGGGGCTTGGAGCATTGAATGTAGATAAATGATACCAGCGAAGTTCAAAAGCAATCTGAACAGACGCTGCTTGTCCTTGTGACTCATAAAGAGGATGATGATTGCTCTGGACGGTACCCTCGAGTCGTGTTTTTCATGGCAGAGCTCACACTGGTGTTTGGCACATTGGTCTGGGCAGAAAATGATGGGGAATTGGGCAACCCTCCCCAGTGCGAGATGCAACCCCTGGTCCTTGGTGTTGATCTCACCTGAGCCCCTATGTGGGTGTGATTTACAGGTCTCTACCTGCAAATCACAGGAGACGTTTCTGACTGTTGTTTTGGGCAAGATTGAGCAGTGGTTTATGTCCATCTGTCCAGTATTATCCTTCCAGCATCATCCATCCAGTATGTTCAGACATCAATCTAGAAGCAGTGTGACACGACAGGGAAAGAGACCCTGTGCAGCAAACTTGGGCAGAGGTGTGGGCTTTCAATTTGCACAGAGCAAGGGGCTCTCTCTACCAAACCATTTCGGCAATTTCCCCCATTCCCAGTAACTTCCCATCTGACTTGCAGCACCCTCTGTGTTTTGATTTGCAAACAGGTACTGGTGATAAGCTAGCCAGTGCCCAGAGGAGTTGGGAGACTTTCTCCCCTGAAGCCCTCGTTAAAAGAGTCTGCATACAAAAGCAAAGTTAAATAGTAAGACACTTGTTCAGAAAAAAACAACCAAACAACCCAAACTCTCTCATTTTTATGTTCTTCAGGATACTCATTTCCTTACAACCTTCAGAGGACAGCAAGATACGATGCAGCTGATGATTCATTGCTCTCTGGTGCTTTCAACGTAGCAGTTCTGTCTGTGGGACTGTCGGGGTTTAACCCCAGCCAGCAAATAAACCCCACACAGCCGCTCGCTCACCACCCCCCCTCCGGTGGGATGGGGGAGAGAATTGGGAGGGCACAAGTAGGAAAAACTCCCGGGTTGAGATAAAAACAGTTTGATAATTGGAGTAAAACGAAGTAGAATAGTAATAATAACAATGAGAACAACAACAATACCAGAATATACAAAACAGGCCGTGCACAATGCAACTGCTCACCGACCGCCGTCCTGAATGAGCGGCGACCCCCGCCTCCCCGCCCCGGTTTTTATACTGAGCATGATGTCACATGGTATAGAACACCCCATTGGCCAGCTGGGTCCACCACCCCGGCTGTGCTCCCCCCCACGCCCCCCTTACCCACTGCAAGCATCACCCAGCAACAGCCAAAGCATCAATGGGCCATTAACGCTCCTTTCACACCAAACCCAAAACACAGCACACACCCCCCACGCTACTGGGAAGAAAGTTTACTCTGGCCCAGCTGGAACCAGGACAGGGACCAGGGTCATGGAGGTGTAACAAAATTTGGGACTCCTTTGAGTGAGCTGCTGACGGTCTGGGAGCATTGAGCTGGGTGGAGACTCCAGCTGCAGAGGGGTCACAGCCAAGCAAAGTTTTCACCAGCGTCATCTAATCCTCAGAAGTTTGAGCAGGTTGAGGGCACTGGGGTGTGTGTGACAAAGCATAGCTGAGAGGGGGCAGGTGCTGGCATCTGGTAGGGCTTTTAGATTGATTCAATCCTCTGTAGACGTGGTTGCATGTGCCTCCTTCCCAGAAGGTTTAGCCAAAAATAAAAATGGTACCTGAGCATCCCTCCCCCAGGGATGACCCTGCTTCCCATTGCTGGGGGACCACGTGGTGGTGTCCAGCCTGCTGCCGCCGGTACCAGTGCAGGGAGGATGGAGAGATGGGTCAGGTCTCCTCCTCTGCCAGAGGTGAGGTGTGGGGAAGTTATGCATGGGATCCATCTCCTTAAACAATCTAAAAGCTTGGTGTCTAAGTCCAACTTCTAGATGCAACATCCGTCTCTGTCTCCTATGGAGATAGGCGTGCAGATTAAGAGGTAAAAAGCACCTTTTAGAAGTACCAACCCTTCTTTGACGATAGCCGACAGGACTGAATGTGGTCTAGCTTTCAAGTGCCTAAAGAGAGAGGAGATGAATACTTTCTGCATAACACACCAGTTCTTACGGCTCTTGGCGTGGTGGGCAAGGACATGGTGGGTTCAGACCTTGACTTGTTGGAGAAAGCCCTAGCCATTAGGCTGTGAACCCCTGTGAGGAAAGCTTCTCATCACCCTTCCTTGGGGCCATTCAGTAGCCCAGAGGACAGGACAAGAAACGGGCTGAGCGAGCTCTCCCACGGTAACTCCAGTCAATGACCACAGTGGTGTGTCTGGGTGAAGATAGGGCTGCTTGCCACTGCCCCAGATCTTTGCAGGTTGGGGCAGGTTTCTTACATTGTCCTACAGCCACCCACCGTGGGCTGCTATCAGACATGGATTTAGACTTTGCTCTAGTGTAGTGCAGTCGCTCGTAGGTTCCCTTGCTCAGGGTAATAAGAACGAGGTGGATATTTGACCCAATACAGCTCCTGCTAACCAGACTCTACCTAAAATACTTTGCACCGAGGAATCGGAGGAGAAAGAAACGCTGATCCTGAGCAACCTTGTCTTGACTTGTCTGGGGTAGGTCAGCTCTTGCCAGAGGTGGGCAGAGCTCACAACAGCCCTGCATGTCTCCTGGCTGTGAGCATGCACACAAGAGAGACCAAAAGTGGTCGGCCTCTTCCATGAAACTCCCCAGCCGACATCCTGGGGAACTTTTAGCCCTGCTTTATTTTGAGCATTCATGAGCCTTTCAGTCACAGTGATACACCATCAAATTTTGATGTCTAACAAAGGAACAATCGTCTCTTCACTTCCCTTTTACAGCAGCTGAGGCTTTCAGTAACATTATCCTGCCATGTTTTGACATCTGCCTTGTCAGTGAGAACATTATCTACCACAATATGTTTTTTCCGTGAGCAAAACTTTGACATAAATTCACTGGCAGGCTGGCTAGATGCTGCTGTGTGCAACACCTACCGCTTCCAAATAGTAAACACGCTAAAGTAAAGTAAAGACACAGAGTTTGGAGTCTCTGTTTTATTCCCAGACAAACTGAGATGTGAAATGTTGCATCAAGAGACTGCCCTGGGACTGTGCCGTAAAATCCCAGGAATCTTACTTGTCCCTCTTTGGTGTAGTATCTGGGGACAGGGTGATTTATTTTGGTGTCACCACTACCGTCACCAGTGTGGGGTCTTGCCGACACCCACACCACAGTGTCCACAGCGCAGGGGCCTGATTTGGTTGCCTGACCATTGTGCCAGGAGATGCCCTCAGGTGTTTGGGAGCCTGGCAGGTGGGACACAGGTGGGCAAGGGGGGTTTTCCAGCTAGGATTACATATCCAGGGCCTGTTGCCATCTACGAACCTTGCTGTGGCCATTGGTTTTCATCAGTGCTCTGTGGATGCAGGGTTGTCCATGGGATATTTCCCAGTATATGGATCATCAGAAGAAGACCTGTTTGCCAACTGCTTGTCTTTCCACTGGGCAGAATTGCTTTACAAACTTGTTCAAGGATGGGGTGTACCACCTAAGACATCCTCCTGCCACCGTGATGTTTTCGGGACTCGCAGCCATCCGCCTCCCTCTCCAGCAGTAGCACCGCTGCCAGGAAGGATTTAAAATCTCCAGTGACTTCCATGGACTCCCAGAGCATTTCTGGCCCCCTTCCACCCCTCTCCCCACCCTGGGCCAAGTGCAGCTGAGTCGGTACATTTGGTCCGTTGCCACTTTATCCTGGAAGGCCTCAGTGGTGCTGGGATTTGCCAAGAACATGGATCTCAGGAGTGTCTCTGCCAAGCCCAGATGGTGCTGCTGCTTCCCTTCTCCTTCAGGCTCCTATCCATGCCCTGACCAGCACAGAGGATGGGTGTTTCCAAATTCTTTTTTGAAGACTACTGTAAATTCAGGCTAATCCCCTTGGTACTCCCAGAGTAAATATCAAACTTTTTCCCTTTGAAAAGAAACACTTGGTGCCCTCCAGAACACAGATTCTTTCACTGCTTTGGCTGGAGAATGTTGATCCAGCTTAGTTACAAGGGGAAGGCTTGCCTCACCTGATTTTAAATATCTAAACTAAATATCTAAATATCAACATTTGGTCATCCAGGTCTGCCCTGTTAGTCAGTGCAGAGCGATAGTTCTGGGAGGCGACTCACCTCATTTTGACATTGACTTTAGAAGGAGATGATTTGCACCCCAGAAACATTTCCTCTTCTTTATTGACTGTAATGGATCTAACCTGTAGATCACTGTCATGACCAAGGACATCCCATAGCGTTGTACAGAGTCCAGCTTTCATAACTTCCCCATCCTCATACCCTTCTGCCCAAAGACCAGCACGATGTTAGAGCTGCGCTCAGTACTGTCCCGTGGCAACCTTTCCCATCAAACTGGACTATCTCTTGTTATCCTGACATCTTGAGAAGGAAGCTGGTAGATGCATCTCCCCCGGGTCTGATCACTGGGAGTGGTCCCTTTTCCAACCCTCTCCCACTTGGGAGCGTAGATGTTTAGAGGAGAATTTCAGGGCCATCATTCAAATTTCACTTGCCGTTCCCCGGATAATTTGGCTGAGCACCAGCCTCCTGCCCCATCTCCCAGATGTTGAACAACGTATGTTGAACAACATATGAAAAACACAGTTTTTCAGACCACGCATGAGAGATTCATCCCCTCCCTTTCTGCTGTTGGAAAGTGACACCCAACAGCAAGAGATGACGGAGCAGGGTGTGATACTGCAGCACAGTGCAATTTGCAGTTACCGTGAGCCTTGCTTTGTTTCCCTTCTTCAGAAACTCTCCTTGGTATTTCTATACACCGTGCCAGAAGAGCAGTATGGTTCCAACTCAAGGAAGGTCACCAGCTCCTGCTTCTGTGACATTTTTTGTCACATGCAGCCACACGTGCACAGGGCTATAGTGGGCTGATGCCAACCATAAATCACTTTGCACTATCTCCTCACTCTCAGAGAGTGCTGTAATCGTCTGAATTTTAATGGTGAGATCACAAAATTGTTCAAGCCCAAATCTGCTTAGGGCACTTTGCTTAAACCAGCTGCTGGCCTCATCTTTAATGCTTACAAATAGAATTTGGGGATGGATTTGTGTTTCATCTAAAAAACATGACCACAAACTGGCCATCACCGAGCTCTGCAGAGAGATGCTGGGTCACAGCTGGTAAGGACAAAATGGGAAAAAAAAGAGTTATCAACTATTAAATGCCAGACTCTCGCAGCACAGCTATCTTTCTGTATTCAGAAAGAATATTCAAATCGTGAAACAATTTAACCCTCGAGGCTCAAGAGACCTTAGGTGTACGCTGCAGGGAATATATGCTGTTTGTGTCGTGGTTTAGAAGCCTTTATCGGATGATCTGTGAGGGTCAGGTGTGGACAGCTGGGTGAAGGCAACACACAAATACACCTCTTCTGAGCTGCTCCCTCCTTCTTTGGTTCTTAGTTTTCCTATAAAAATCTCTAGATGTCAGGGATGCAAGGAAAGACTTGAGAAATATGCAGTAGGACTTAGGAGTCAAGGTGGCCAAGAAGCCTCCAGGAGGGAACGGCGGCACTCAGAGCTCTCCTGAGCGTCCCGGGAGCCAGGCAGGGTTGCTCAGAGGGGGATGCACGGCCGCACTCATCCCAGGGAGCATTATCTCCCCAGTGGAGGGATGTGAAGCTGGAAAGGAATGTTATGTGCTGGGAGAGGGAGATGCTTTGCAAATGTGGTGTGGGATTTTTATTGCCGGTGGTGGGGCCAGCAGTCAGCCTTCAGCAGCATCACCGTGGTCTGCACCCTCCGTTGCAAGACCCCAAAATCTCAGCTCAAAGCAGAGAGAAACCCTTTTTCTCCTCCTTACCTTCCTCTTCAGTCTGTTGATCTGTTCGGAGCTGGGAAGGGGACGGCTTTCCCCCCGCTGGCAGCAGGAAACCATCTCCTCCTGGATGGATTGTGGAGGAAAAGGCTGGGGAGCAGGATGAGAAAAAATGCAATTAAAGGCTCTGCAAGAGCAATGCCCGGAGGGAACCCAAGGGAGCTGGTTTTACCTGCCCTGGCTGCGAGGGGCATGGGTGCCACGCTCGGGGCTGGGGACTCCCTCCAGCACCTGCCTGCAGGGACCAGAGCACTCCCCTTTTTGGTTTTTTTTTGGAGACAAATCCCTTATGCCGATATGGAGAGTTCACTATCCCGGAGCTCCTGGGACGGTTCACACCCCGATCGGCACCGCAACAAGATGTCCTTCTGGATGCAGATACCCAGAGCTGTCCCTCCTGTGTCCCCAGAGGGGACACCACCCTCAGGCAGAGGATTTTCATTAGTGGGAAGGCGTGGGGCCGGCTGCCTGTTTTGCCCGTGTATCGCATTGCCCTCCAGCGTTAGCAGACAGGAATATTTTGTTCTGTCTGAAGCTTCTCCCACTCACCAGCCCCGAGTGTTTTCTCTTCCTAACGAGACGTGAAGGAAGGCCCTTTGCTGGCGCACAGAGCTATTTTTGGCTGCAGAAGGACTGACTGTAGCCCCTTCTAATTGCATAAGCATTTGTATAATTCATTGGCACTGGATTTCATCATCGGGAGCCCGGGCATACCGAATAGAAAAGGAATTGTGCGTTTCCTCTCCGTCCTTTCTTTTCTCTCCAGCGACTTTCTGCGGGAGACGGGTTTAGTGCCAGGTCAAATCTCCTCCGTTGGCAGGAAACGCTCTGTTTTATCCCTTTCCCGGTTTCTTGAGGAGTTCAGGGCAAACCCGGGAGGATCTATGAAAGCATTTCCTCCCGCAGATTGCAAAGCACATGCCTGGGAGCATCGGATCGGTAGCTAAAAGCCAAACAGCCGGAAAGACTCCCAAGAAAGGGCTTATAAAATGACACGGGCGGGTTGGGCGCTGGGAATGACTCGCACATCCGAAGCTTTGGGATCTCCAAACCCTTTGCAAACAACAGTGAAAAACAAACCTGTAGCCACCCTCTTCCTCCTTGGTGACACACGGGCTGGGGACACATGGTACCCGTCGATGCAGAGGAAGGGTGGCTCTGGGGAGACCTTATTGCGGCCTTTCAGTACTTAAAGGGGCTTGTAAGAAAGATGGGGACAGACTTTTTAGCAGGGCCTGTAGCGACAGGACAAGGGGGAATGGTTTTAAACTAAAAGGAGGGAGATTTAGACTAGATAAAGGAAGAGATTTTTTACGTTGAGGGTGGTGAAACACTGGCCCAGGTTGCCCAGAGAGGTGGGAGATGCCCCATCCCTGGGAACATTCCAGGTCAGGTTGGACGGGGCTCTGAGCAACCTGATCTAGTTGGAGATGTCCCTGCCCCTGGCAGGGGGTTGGACTGGCTGACCTTTACAGGTCCCTTCCAACCCAAACTATTCTATGATTCTGTGCTTCTACGTCTGCTAGGGAGGCTTTCGAGGAGGAAAATGTAAATCTGCCCCTGGGGAACGTGAGAAACATGAATGCTCTTCGCAAGCTGGAGTCTGGCCCGTGATGACCATCTTCTGTGAGTGGTGGTGCCTGAAGGTCTCTGGTCTCTGAAAGAGCGTCCCTTTGCTCCCAGCCAGGCTATTTTCACTCCTCTCCTTTGAAACTGGTCAACAGCTTGCAAAGATAAAAGCAGAGGAGAGGGGTGAGCAGGAGGGGAACGGCAGGCACAGAAACAGCCCTTCTTTCCTTAAGAACCTGGCCAAAAAAAAAAAAAAAAATTAAAAAAAAAAGGGATCTGTGATCACACTGTGCTCCCAGCCCTGCTCTTAGCACCCAGCCTGCCTCCCCGTTGCTCTGCCTGCCAGAGGCAGCCTCCGCCGGCATCGCGGAGAAGCCGCACGCCCGCGTGGGCTGGAGGCACGCCTGGTGCTAAAACGAGTGCTGCAGCTGCTGCCGCTGGGATATTTTTGGTCGTGTGACAAGCCGAGACCATCTCTGCAGCGCCTGAGCACGGCGAGGTGTTGTGCTTAATTAATGAAGGGGCTCTGCTGCCATCCCTTCCCTCCGACACCTGCACCCGGGACGCGGCTGTGGCAAAGCCGAGGTTAACACAAGCCCGGAGTTAACACCTCCAAAGTGATGAGGAGGTCTAAAACAACCCGCCACAGACTAAAATTAAACTGAAATGGGGCTTTGGGTAGGCTTTGGGACCAAACTGAGACAAAATCTGTGCAGGCACTGACTTGCTTCGTGCCAAAAGAGCCATGTTGGTTCAAAGTGTTCGCCTTGTTTTAAAAAATAAAAGTTTTCCAAATCCCAGAGCATTATATTTTTAGGCATCTCAGGCAAATAATTGCCTGAAGAGGAGACTTGCTAGCTTCATAAAGGGGAAAAAACCTACCTGCTTCTCTTCCCAGCTGCTTCCTGCTAACAATGCTGGGGAGACCTAACCATCATTAAACACCTTTCACCAAACATACTAATTAGTGGCTTAATTACACATGGGCCTTGATGATTTGGGTCCCTGGTTTCTCACACTTGAAACCTTAATGATGCTTTTTTTTTTTTTTTTTTAATGCACACACTGTTGCTGGAAACAGCCTCCAAAGTTTGTAATTAGCTTCCTGGAGGATGAGTCCACATTCATGGACTGAAAGGAGGTTTATTAATTGCCAGCTCCACACTTGGAGCTGAACAGGTCCCATCTGAGCTGTGCCAGGCACCAGAAAACACTGGCTTTGTAAATACCTAGGAACTGCTGTAACAGCTGGCAGAGGGCTTGCGGGGAATTGCGTCTTTAATCCTCTTTTTGCCATCCCTGGACTGATTTCATCCACCTTCTGGGAGATCTTGACTCATTTAGGTGCTGCAGTGCTTTGAGCCATGGCCTTTTGTCCTCTCCGTTGCGATGCTGATGGTTTCCCCTTGGTGTTTGCTGAGGTCAGACAGAGCCCAGAGGCGTTGGATGTGCATTTGTCTGATATCCTACACAGCAACTTGTCTTCTTCTCAACTGAAAATGTTGCTCTCTTCCAACTGTTTCTGCCTGCTGCTGAAGACGAGCAGATGGAAAGGTGTCTCTGCGCACGGTGTTTCTCCCTTCCCTGCTCCCTGGATTCATGGATTTTGCCTGGATTCATAGCAAGCTCTTCGTGCTGGAAACAGCTACAGGTGCAAGAAAACAAGCTCTGATCGCACGCTCACATTATCTCTAATGTTTACCAAGGACCCCATCCTGTCTAGAAGTCAACCTGGAGCTCATCTGGCAGAGGCACATCTACCACTGCATTTCCCATTCAAATTGAAAAGTCATTCTCCCTGGAATACATCTAGAGCTGTATCAACCTAGTGGGGTCCTCCAGAGGATCTTTGCTTAGTGTTGCCATGTAGCCAGGACGTGAAGGATGACTGTACCTTCACTGCCCAGCATCTTAGAAGATGAACATTATCCCAGCCTGGACACGAGACCCTTTTGGTTCTTGCAAGGAGCACAGTTCCCCACCTTGCCAGTACGGTCATGTACCTCCACCCAAATGAGAGGCATTGAGACCTCCTTTGTCCCACTAAACTTCTGGGTTTTAGTGGTGAGCACTAACCCAAGTCTCTGTCCTGAGCAGAGGGTGGTGATGGATGAGGAAGCTGAAGCCTGGATGAGGAGGGTTCAGCCCCTCCCCAGTGGAGTAGAGGAAAAAGGACATTTCTTTCCCTTCGCTGTAGGGTTAGCCTGGACATGGCTTTCTGCACATCTCAACAGCAGAAGCCATCATCTCCTTTTGGGTTATAGCTCTGAGCATGGCTGGAAGAGGAAAGATGGCTCAGAGACGGCGCACAGAGATGCTCTCAGGCCATTCCACATCTGGTTGTGTTTAAATGGCACTCCCTCTCTCTGACACATGAACGGGTTCACGTATGGCCCCCCAATTTCTCTCCACACTTCTCAGAGTGTTCTGACTGACTTGCTGTCAGGTGCCAGAGCTACTATTTTTGGGGCTTTTTAACACCTTGACTGGTTTGGGTCATGCACAGGTTTATCCCTCCCTTCCCATTCCTCCTTCACCCATTCAAGACAGCCCATAAATCTTAACTTCCCTTCCACTTGAAGGCCCTGTTTCATCCCCCCATGTCCTGAGGTTGTCTGTCAGTGTAACTATCTCACAGCCCTACAGTCCATTTTTTGGTCAGCCAAGCTCATCCATCCATCTTCTGGCAGCGTCTGCAGTGCTGAATCTCAACAACATGGCAAGGAGAGGGATCACAGCCAGAAAAGCAAGTCTCCCCCGCAGTGAAGGATTGCATCGTGCTACCAAAGAGCTTACATCCAGCCCGTGAAGTCCTGGGGGGAGCAGGACGGAGATCTAATTATCCCTCAATCTGACGGCAGCGGGTTGGAGCCCTGCATCGTTTCTGGTCGAGCTGTTATTCTCCAGGAGTGACACCCCGCTGCAGATGTGTGATTGCCAGGGCTGAGCCACGGTTAACCCATGTTAGCACCCACCCAAGCACAGCACCGACAGCTAAAGGAACCACTTGAGCAAAGAGCTGCTGTTTTGGCTGCTGGAGCTAATTGGGATTGAGGTGCTGAGAGAGGATTCACAGAAATGGTCCTGGCAGCAAATCTGGGGGGATGCTGACCTCCAAGAGTTAGAGATGCTGCTGGCAGAGGCTGTTGGTGTCTTCCCTCTCCACCTGCAGAGTCTCTGCTCCGTTCTGCGGACGGTGGTGGGGACAGCGAGGAGGACATGCCACCTCCTTGTCCAACAGAGAAGGTGAGCATCTCTGGGAATGTCTCTTTTGCTGGTATTTCTATCACTAACTTAACCCTACCTCCACCCATCTCATGTCTTGCAGCTCATCCCAAAGCTCCCCACCTTCTCTTTCTTATCTGATACGAGTTAGACCTTCCCGGAATGGGTCTTAAGGAAACTCACCTCCCAGCTCAGGCTGGTCCTCGCACTGTTATGGGAAGAAGGAAGAGCAGATGCTCAGGTAGAGCAAAAGCAAAAGGGGTTAAGTCCCATCCCTTTGGCAGTTTGCGCCATTGGCATTGATATAGCTGATGAGCAGAGAGGTGCTCCCCCAGGACGTGATTCCCTTGGGGCAAATAAAGCATCATGCTTTCAGGATGCTTTCATGGGAAGACAACAAAAGGCTCTCCTAGTGTTAAAAGTCAGGGGTGTTGGGTTGATGGTTGGACTCGATGACCTTAGAGGTCTTAGTGATTCTATGATTCTATGATTTGCCTGTTTGGTGGTGGTAGGGGGATATTGAGGCATAATGGGGGGGGCTAAAACTAGAGCTGAATTTTTGGATGACCCAATGGGAAGTGGATATAAACAGGCTGTCCTGGAATCTGAAGAAGGCGTAGACAAACCTATAGGTTTGTACAGGAAATTCCTGTATACAGGAAAGTACAGGAAATCCCGGAGCAAAGACAATAAAACTCATGGGAGGAGCGAGCAAGGAAGAGAAATGAGCAGCCACTTTCTCCCTAGGCAGCAGGTTTATGCTCAATTTTTTTCATTTGCAATCTTGTGAGACCAACATAATATTTCAAGGTGACTCAGGGGAATTTGTGAGGAAGACGAGAAAATCCTGGCAAGCGCCAGAACTGTTCTGCCATGTTTCTGTTTTGCCCTTGCTCTAGCGAGTCCCACGTATTTTGGGAACGCCCATGTTGGTAGATGTGGTAGGAGCCTCAAATCGAGTGGAAGGCAATGCAAATTGAATTGACGCACTCCGTGCCCACGCAGGACTTCTGAAACCAGTGAAACCTCTGGTGGGGGGAAAGGAAGGGAAAGATGCAGCTACCGATGCAGATGAGCTCAGTGAAGATGTCATTTTGATCTGTAGCAGCGCTCAGCAAAGTTGTGAATATATTCGGTGGCATGAGAGAGCAGAGATGGAGGACAGGATGGGGAGCACAGTGGCCTCTACCCACCGAGGGGCACCTTCACCTGGAGTAATGCCTCTGCCCATGGAAATGGGCTTTACAGGGTCTATATAGGACTGGAAAGGGCTTGTTCCTGGGTGGGAAAGGAGGCTGAAGACAGGGTTTTGCTGAGAACTGGGAGAGTGAAAAGATCTGGCTGATATTTGGGTAAGACCGAGGATATGACTGGGCTCCTGGAAGGGACATCTTGCAGTAACACCCCTGTCGTGTGTTCATACTGATCCTGGGCTTTGTTAAGGATGAAGAGATGTCCTGTTGACTTTGGAGGCCTGTTGACTACACACAAGGCAAAGGGCTTTGCTGGTCCACATCCGTGAGCAGTTCTTCAAAAAGTGGTGGCCTCTGCTAACTGTGGCCCATCTCACCCCACTGCAGGTCCTGCTAGGGCTTTGAACGCTTTCCGTGTCCTGTCCACGGGTGTGGAGACACGCAGACCTCTTCAGCAGCCAGGCAGTATGGGCTCTGCAAACACAGGCGGGGTGTCAACAGGAGACAGTCATTATTCAGTCGTGTTTGATCTCCTTGTAGGAGAATGAGCAAATAGGTGGAAATCCTCCGTGGTGGATGGCGGAGTCAGGAAGAGAAAATAAAAGAGATGTCCGAAGACACTCTAACAAGCTTTCTGGGCCTGAGCTGGGGGACAGTCAGCAATAATCCATCCAGGCAGGTTCTGATCTGGTTGTCTTATTAATAATACCTTTGCTAATTAACTGCGGTTCATTTTCCTGCCTCGTCTATGGACAGATCTAACAGTGCATTAGCAAAATCTCTGGCTTAATTAATCTCCTCCCTGTTTAAAGACAGCAGAGTGAGGAAGGCTTGGCTGTTTCCCCAGTCTCTCCCAGTCCCAGATGTCAGAGCATCACCCGAGAGGACGGGAGGGAAATCCTTCTGTGGAAAATCCTTCCTTCCACGAGGTGCAAAGGTAATGGGTGGAGGTGTGGTTGCATCCGAAAGACTGCAGCACGATTTATGGCCAAACAGAAGCTTTATACATATTTCACACAGCAAGGATGTACCTTGCAGAGAGGACAAGGTTGTATCAGATGCTGAAGCCCTTTCTTTTGGGGGTGGGGGGAAGCTGAGTGGTCCCAGTTATCAGAAGAAAAGCAGCGATCCCAGCTCCGGGTCCCCTCTCCCTCCTCCCATCCCTGCTCTCCCTTCCCATGCGCTGCGAAATCCCACCTGCAGCCTGGGACAGCCTGGCCTCAGATGAACGCCAGGGAAAGACTCTTACATAAACCTCTTCATCCATAATGGATGAACATCATCAAAATTCAACGGCAGCCTCCGGAGCCTTTCCGGTGCCTCGCCTACAAATTTCTCCAAGAGGTTAGAAAGCCCCTATTTAGAGAGAAACCCGGGAGCTTTGGCTTCCTCATGCCTAGGGAGTCTCCATCCTCAGAGGGTCTTTTAATGTAATCAAGTCCTTTTTAAACATGAGAATGATGTTCTGGCCTGAGCATGCAAAAGTCCAGCAGCTCTGGGCTTGTTCAGCCCTGGAGACGCTGGGTGTAAGATCGCAGCTGGGAAAGATGGTGCAAATAAAACCACCAGTGACAGGAGCTACTGGCACTTTCCCTGATGTGCCCAGTTGCTGTCTGGTCACACAGAGGTGGTTTCAGGCCTGAAATGTTCCTTTTTGCTTTAGGGTGAGATCTGGTGCTGGAGGAGGACAGGGATTTCAGCGCTTCATCTTGAATTGCTCGACTTTGAGAGCACAGTGGAGAATCCCTGATTACTCCCATCTTCAAATCTCTCTCTGCTGGTCAAGGTTTGTAGGTAGAGGTACTATCTTTTGTTCAACCAACTGTGAAAGAAATCAGACAGGCTTCTGGGTCTGTTGTTTAGGTTTGAAATAGAAACAGCAGATCTCCAAACTAAGACTGTTTTGCCTGGAGTTTGGTGAGAGGTTTGCACCTCTGTAGGAGCAAGTAGTTGGTACCAATGGAAGAGGGCAAGGGGGGAAAAGGGAAAAGAAAAAGGATAATAGATAAAAGAAAAGGGGTAATAGACAGGAGGGAGATTATAGTGAAGGACAAACAGCTGAGTTTGTGGCTTTTGGTATCCAGAAGTTATGAACTTTAGCTCTTGAGTTCCCGAGCTTTGGAGGTGTTTTGTCTCATTGGTCCAAGCACTGGGAGGGCCAAAGGTTCCCTTCAAAACCCATCAAGGGAAGACATGTCCCTGCTGGCTCTGCAAGAGGTGGAGCAGCGGCCCAAGTCCATGTTGTCCGCTTGGCGCTGAGGGCTGAGTCCACATTATGTCTGGCTGTGGGATGGGACACCATGGGACATCCGTGCAGCAGGAGACGATGCCTGGCCCTGTGCAGAGTGGCCTGTTTCTCCATTGCTCTAAAGGCTGGGGTCTGGCAGGTCAGGAGAGCAAACAGGGTGAAAAACCCACCGAAGATGCTGTAGTGAGCACACTAGTCATCTCCTGCAGGTGGATGGATACAACCTGCCCAGTTGTGAGTGGTGAACTTGGATTGAAGTAACAGAGACAAAAAGGGCCTCCTGGACTGCATTAGTTGCTTTTCCTCAAGATTTTTGTATCCAAGGATCCCCTCTGCCTTCTCACATCAAAATCTACTGATGATGTCATAGAATCATAGAATCACTAAGGTTGGAGAAGACCTCTAAGGTCATCGAGTCCAACCGTCAACCCAACACCCCCATGCCCACTAAACCATGTCCCTAAGCGCCTCATCTACACCTCTTTTAAATACCTCCAGGGATGGTGACTCCACCACTGCCCTGGGCAGCCTCTTCCAAGGCCTGACCGCTCTTTCAGGAAAGAATTTTTTCCTAATGTCCAATCTAAACCTCCCTTGGTGCAATTTGAGGCCGTTTCCTCTCATCCTATCACTTGTTACTTGGGAGAAGAGACCAACCCCCACCTCACTACAACCTCCCTTCAGGTAGTTGTAGAGTGCGATGTCACTCAGTGCTGTATCAGCCATTCCTACTTCCTACCACATACAAATAAGGCTGCACTTCTGTGGGTCCTTCATCTTTCTCCATTTTATTTGTTGATTGATTGGCCTGAATAGCACTTATTTTTCCCTTGATCTCATGGGCCACGGGTGGACAGCGCTGCACACAACAGCACTCTTATTCTAGTTGATTTTTACAGATTTACAAACAATCCCAAGACACTATATGGCAGTTCAGCGCCTGCTTAGAAATGCATGATAATGATAATTTCTGTGGATTATCCCAATTTAACATCTGCAGCGACGCTGTTGACATTATGTGCCAATGGGGAGGAGAGCATAAGTTTTAACATCTATCGGTATGAAAGCTTATGAGTACCCAGGCTCCAGAGAAAAATGTGGTTTTTCTTCCAGTGATGCTGATAAGCTGAAATGAGCCTACTCATCATGAGATGAAATGTCCTACTGCCGTAACTGTGGGGCACGCTATCTCCTATACCGGATTAAAGTTGTCCATTCGTTGGTGTGTGTGGATCTGCTGCAGGTAGGTCCCTCGTTAATTCATGTGCCTAATGACAGTGCTCAGGTCAGCACTGGGAGCTGCTAAATCCTTGGAAAGGGACCCATCTCACTTAATTTTAGCCATCCCAATGTTAGATGCATCATCTTGACTTGGCAGTGTTAGGTTAACGGTTCGACTCGATGATCTTAAGGGTCTTTTCCAACCTAAATGATTGTATGGTTTTATGATTCTATCTCAGCCAGCTTTCCATGCTCCTTCTGTAGACAGTGGTACCTGCAGGTGATTCAGCCCTTGCATTTTATCTGCCTACAATAGGATGGGATGAACTACCCCCATCAAAGCCACCTCTCCCTATAGACCGTAGAGGGAATCCAGGCAACACACTGAAACTCAGCCCTTGTCCTAAATGCTGGCGTTCAGTGTGGTGTCCCCATCAGCACGAACAGCCAGAGCTCGGGCTCTGGTTGCTATCAGCATCCACTGTGCTGTTTTTGACATTTTTCAGCCTTTTTGTCTGTGATATGCACAAAACCAGCTCCTTCAGGATGCGATGTTATTTGCACAGAGGTTTGTTGGCTGCAGACTCACTCTCCAGGACAGTTGACAAATAAATACACAGGAAGGCAAAAGTCCCAACTAGGAATGACGTGAGTCAAGTCTTGTCTCATCTCACTCAAAATGCGGCTGCAATTGCCAGAGTAGCAGCTCGGATTTGTGGTGGTGCAGAATCTGACCCATTCCCTCTAGAGTCAGAGGCAATAGGAGATGCTACCAAAAGAGCTGATCCGGTTGTCAGAAACATTTCATCAATTCCTGTTAATTCACCCATCACTTCAGTTGGAAAGAGCCCTGCAAAAGCTGAAACATTTTGACAGTTGAAGCATTTTAACACTCTTGCATGAAAATGCTTCAATTTTCTCATTTAAAAGTTACATTTAATTTTTTAAACTTACTTCAATTTTAAGAGATCCCTTTTGAAAAGATACAAAGTAAAATAAAATGTTTCTTTAGATCCCAGGTGCTTTTTAATAACATGTTTCTCAGTATCACAAATAAACAAACAATTTTTTTTTCCAAGTGTGATTACAGGCACAGCTTTGAGAACAACATTTATACTAGAAGATAGCATCAGATCCTGTAGCAGAGTGTTACCCACCTTGGGCTGGTGGTTCACTGTTGTCTGCAAGACATCAGAAGGTGGTCCATGAAATGATTATAAATAAACCTTTCCCCCCACGTGTTCTCTCCCAGGCAGTTGGTTTGTAAGTGTTACCCCCCCTGCCAGGCAGGATTGAAAGAAGGGGTCAGTGCCTAGTTAAAAGCCAAATTATAACAAAATTACAGTTTTGCAAGCCAATTAAACTGTGTTTACCTCAAAGTTCCTTTATTTCCCACTCATCCAGCCTCCCAACAAATGAAATTCAAGCAATCTTTATTCTTTTTCCCAAAGAATAAAGACAAACCATTAAACCCTGAGCTAAGATACCAACACATGCTGAGGTTACTATTGATAGGGGCAGGGCTGGACCTTAGGAGGTGTCAGCCATGGATGTAGCTACCCAGTTTATGCCTGGTGTTCCTGAGGTGCACACACACACCATTACAACAAAACAGACATGGTACAACAAATTCACAGCCTCCCTTATTTCTTTCCATCCATAAACTTCATCGAAGCCCTTGTAGGTTGCACTCAGCAAAAGCTTAGTTTCTAACAGAGAGAAGAGATGGACACCCGAAGAACTTGCTCACCACCCTGGCTTGGGGGCATGTGAAGGAAATTTGGCTGGAAAGACATTTGCTGTTGCTCTGCAAGACCCACGCGTTGAACGTGGGCGCGGGGAGCCCAGAGACTAGTGCACACTGGATATTAAAAATTCAGCATGCTGCACAGAGCTCGGGGCTTTTAAAGCCACTTAGATCTTCCTGTGACCCTTTGTCTTGATTTTCCGGGAGCGTGCCGGTCCCCCGGGACCGATGGCAGCTCAGCATGCGGTGGTGAAGTTAAGCACTGGGGAGTTTGATGACTGCAGAGAAGAATTATGACTACCTTCCCTGCGATGATGGATGTCTCAGGAGACCTCTGCTAAGTTCTGCCTCTCTAGCTGCAAAAATCCCTTCCAAGGGCAAATCTTTTCAGCAGCTTCAGCTTCCAGCTTTTATTATTTTCTAATAGCTACTCCCGAGACCAGTTCAGGATGAAACAAAGCTTGAGAATTGGGCTGAAGGTTGGGGTTCAAGAAAAGGAGCTTAAACAAGAGAGGGACACTAAGGTGCTGGTGAAAAGTAAGGAAGAGGGGGCCAGGGCTCCCCCAGAGAGAGAAATCAGGATGAAGGATTGGGAGGAGGCTGCATTTGGCCAGGCTGGAGCTAAAACGCAGAAGCTGGTAGGATGCAAATGCAAAGATAGCAACGCTCATAAGGTGGTGTTGAATTTGACCATGTGGTCAGTAGTTAAGACGAGTCCTCTGAGCCACCACAAAGCCTGTGTATCACCAAGTCCAGGTGACAGAGAGACTAGACTTGGGTAGTCAAAAAGCCTCAGTAGATCTGGGCCAGAGTTTCTGCATCCCAGGTTTCCACCTGTAAAGGATGAAATGCTTGTGCCATTGACGCTTCTTAAGACGAGCCCAGGAGATGAATCCCAGCTGCACCACAGGCTGAACTGAAAGCAAAGATTGGGGCTGCTAGAAAACAAAAAACAAGCAGCAAAACCCGTTATGCCCAAAACCCAGCCAAAGATGACAGTTTGTTAGATGAAATCCACTGAGGTGCTAGGAAGGAAAAATAAAGCAAAAACCAATGCTCCGGGGCCTTTAAGATGTGTTTTTGCACAATAGCTGCTTTTTGAAATGTAAAAAGGAATAACCAGACTGTCACCGGGAGCGTGTGTTATATTCACACGATGAGCTGTAGGATTCTCCCTTACCAGTTGTACCGAGATGAAAGCAAAATCGCTCACGATCTTTTATTCAGGAAGGCAGTAGTAGTTAAGATGATTAACTGTTCCTTATGAAATACTGTCCGAAGGACTGTGCTGCTTTTATGTCCAACCCAGAAATGAGCTGGTAAGTTGTTTTCACAGACCTGGTGTGATAAAGATGGCCAAGCCACGGGGGGGGTGGGACGACATGAAAGATGTGCTTTGATATTATATCAAGAATTTTCATGAATAAGGAAGACCCAAAGGGAAGAGGGTTTACATTTAAAATTATGCATCGCTTGTAATGAAGATGTTATATAGTGCGATGGATCATTGATCTGTACAAATACAGCATCCATCACATCCAAACAAGGGCTGCCGAGTGCTTTGCATTTCTATGTTTGGTTTTATTTCACCTTCTCCCTGGCTTTCTGGCTAGATTCACCATTTAAAATTGCACAAAATAGGCCAATCTCAAATCTGCTCTCCCCATAGGTCTGTGGTTTTTAAGTCTGTAATGGCAGTCACTGAGGTAAACTCCTTTAGTGCAGAATATCTGTAAATGTTAGGAGAAATAGGGCAATCCAAGTCCTTGGAGGAAACAGCGATAATTGAGGATTTAATCCAAACTTTGTTCTGAGTCCATTGTAAGGTGTGAAAAAGGCCATGAATAAAACAATGAAGTAATTAAGCCCTAAAATAGCACTCAGCAACATCCATGGGTATTAGCCTCGTCTCTGGAGGAGGTTCCTATGAGCACGTCTGTGTGTTTATAGGACTCGCCTCGCTTAACGCTAAAGGTAGATGCATCTGTTGGAGCTTCTGACCCTTGAGTTCCCTCTGCGGTCGGTGGAGTGAAAAAGTTGCTGAAAAGGCAGTTTGTTGAACTTATTCTAGACGTGTGTCTTCCTGTGCCCAGGAAATGTGGTTTTTGTTGGCTGTGGAGTGCGGCAGCGGTGGCCAGCTGAAACGGAGACACCCATACGTGCAATGGGGCAGCCTCTCTGCCTGTGTTCCCAAACAGCTCGAGCCCCACATTTGTTGGAAGGGAAGTTATGTCAAAGACATTTGTTTTGCTTCATGAAAAAAAAAATGACCAAAGAGAAACCTTAGTCATGCTTCTACTGAGGAGAGGATGCAGGCTGAGCTCAGCCATCCCAGACACCCAGAAATTCCTATTGGGAACACAGAAACACTTCACCCAGATTGCTCCTCTATTTCAACAAGCAAACCCAAACATCCACGAACAGAAATCTAAAGGAAAAACAGTTGTTTTTTTTCATGGTGCACACAGAATGATGTATTTTCAACCTAAGAACCAATGAAGTGTTTGCTATAATACAGCTGCATTGTGGCTGAAGAGCCCAGCTGGTGGGATCTTGTCCAAGAGAAAAAAAGGTTGAAGAAGTGAGAATCCTGAATCCAGACTGGGGAAGGACTGTGGTTTGGTCCTATCTCTGTAAAAACAAAAACCAGTAGAGGGGTGAAAACACAGCCACAGTGGTATTTGTTTCTCTGAGTAGAGGTGTTATAATGCCATTTGAGATGACCTGGGGTACCTGGGCCATCTACAGGCAGCTACAACAGAGGATTTGAAGGAAACTCTCATCCTTATCGAGATGTTGCTGGAGGTCAGCTGGGATAACCCAGAGCGTTTCCCATGGCTCTGTGTTTAGAGAGCTGAACCCACTCTCAGTGACTGCTTATTATTGGACTTAATTTTCATGCTTCTTTTTATGATTAGGGAGTATAAGGCTTTGTAGGAATTTGAGATAGCATGATGTGATTGACAGCATGTGGGAGACGTGAATCCGTAAATCTGTGCCTAGACATAATTGCTTGAGGGAGATTTTTTCCTTAGCTCCATCCCAACGAACATATATCACAGCATTTCTGAGTGGGACCCTTGAGGACTTGAGAAAATCACTTGCTGTGTGCTGTGGGAAAACACACAGGGACCAGGAATCATGCTGGAAATGTAGATTCTTTGCGGGGGGACAGAAACAAGGTCCTGCGGCAGAATGAGCCGTATTGGCACATACTAGATATGGCTGCATTTTTGAAGGGAGCCTAAATGTAGGTGTTTGGGGTGAAGGACACCCAAGTCAAAAGAGACAAACCCCTCTGGGGGGTGATTCTACCCCTTTCTTCTCAGGGTTTATCTTTGGATGGTGTGATTACCCCTTGGAAGTGCCCACTCCTCCGGTGCTGGAGATGATGGGCTGCTCCTCCGGGACTGTCGTGGTTTAACCCCAGCTGGCCACCGAGCACCACACAACCACTCGCTCACTCCCCCCACAATGGGGTAGGGAAGAGAATCAGAAGGGTAAAGGTGAGAAAACTCGTGGGTTGAGATAAAAACAGTTTAACAGGGAAAGCAAAAGCCGTGCACGCAAGCAAAGCAAAACAAGGAATTCATTCACCACTTCCCATCGGCAGGCAGGTGTTCAGCCATCTCCAGGAAAGCAGGGCTCCATCACGCGTAACGGTGACTTGGGAAGACAAACACCATCACTCTGAACATCCCTCTCTTCTTCCTTCTTCTTCCCCCAGCTTTATATGCTGAGCATGACGTCATATGGTATGGAATAGCCCATTGGCCAGCTGGGCCAGCCGTCCTGGCTAGACTTCCTCCCAGCTTCTTGTGCACCTGGCAGGGCACGGGAAGCTGAAAAGTCCTTGACTAGAGTAAACACTACTTCGCAACAACTAAAACATCACTGTGTTATCAACATTGTTCTCATACTACATCCAAAACACAGCACTATACCAGTTAATAGGAAGAAAATCAACTCCATCCCAGCTGAAACCAGGACAGGGACCCACGCTTGCAGCCTGTCCCTGGGTACCAGCTGGTTCCCTGTACCAACTCATAGCCTTGGCCATGATATGCCAACATTTACATGGGTCAAACTCCTCTGTCAACATGTCACCTCACCATCACCAGCCCCTACCAAATTGTTCTTCACCAGGGAGCTCTATCTCTAAAACAAATACCTGGGGAGGAGCGGGGAGGTCCAGGTTCAGTCCCTCTTTGGGGAACACTGCAAAGCCTGCAAACTTATGAAACCTCTTGATCTCATGTGACAGATGCAAAATGAATTCTTGAAGATGTGCAAAATCGTAAAGTAAAACCATGCTAATGCCAAATTGGGCCATTCTGATGGTCAGAATTGTCCATGATCTGGCAGTGACCAACAACAGATGATTGAGGAAGAATACCAGCATGTGGTATGAATAGTGGAGTCCTTCCTCAGAAACCCTTCAAGCTTTGGCAAATTAAGTTAAGGAAGAATAAGGCAAACTGGAGCAAAGTTAAGGAAGCAAAAATGCATTTGTCCATGTATTAATCCCGCCTGACCGACTCCATCCTCATCCTATCCCCAGCACATGGCAGTGCAAGACCCAACAAGTAGTATTGCCAAAATGCAGCCACAAGGGACCCTCAAGAGACTTCTTTCATAAGTGGGAAGCTGTCATGAAGATGCCCCTACTTGTTGGATTGTAGGCTGGTTTTCAAGTGTCCAAGGATGTGTTTGAACATTGGGGTGAAGACAGGAACTGTGGAGCAAGCCACTGTTCTTGAGCTGTCGCTGTTGCATAGAGACTTTGAATATTTGGCAAAGCTGAGGTGGTTAGTCCCAAAACATGAAGAAACATCTTACGAGCTGTTTTCAGCTTCCTTAGCTGGGCTGGAGACATAACCTTGTCCTTGCACAGCCATGGCAGAGCTATAAATAAATCTTTTGAGACAAGCAAAAAAAGATTACCTCCCTTATTTTTGCCTTCCTTCCTGTAACATTAGTTGTCTGAGATGTGCATTGCTGTGTTGTTGTTTTTGTTGTGTTTTTGTTTGCAGACCCAAACCCTCAGAGGCCAACTTTGCACTGTAGCAAGCAAAAATCCAGCTGACAGGTAAAGACAGGCCGGGAGAGGCGAGCTGGGTCATACGGGCTCATATGACTCATATTTTGAGAAGCAAAACAACTTCCTCCCCCACTCCTTTCCCATTTCGTCCTTGCAACAAAACGCATTCCCTGACATCAAAATAGTCCCAAGAAGTCTCTTGTCAGAGCCACTCATGTTAATCACGGATGTATTTCCCATTGCCTATCTCCGCAGAGATACTCTGAACTCTACGGACAGCGCCGCAAAGTGCTGGGACATATCTGAAGTGGTGGGAAGCGTCTGCCGCTGGAGGTTTGTCTGGGTGCCTGGTGATTAACGATGGGATGGGAGGAGAAGACAAGGTCTCCGGAAAAAGATCGTATGGCTTTGTAAATGCAGAGAGGGGCAAGGCTGTGGTGTGGTAAAACTGTGTGTATGGTTAACAGGGTGGGCCTTTGTGTCCACATTTTGGATGCCTACGTGTCTGGGTCTGAGAGCTGAGTGACCCCGATTTCTATAGGTCTTTTCAGCTAAGGATTAAACTGGATACCCAACTTCGTCCCCCTCCTCTTCTCTCCCTGCAGATAATTTCAAACATTTTGGAACCTGGGTGCTGTGGCTGAAATACGAATGTCCAGTTCAACCAATGGTCCTTTAGCCAAGTCCTGTGGTCCCTGGTGAAGATTGCTGACCACTAAAGAGACGTAATCATGCTAGCACCAGAGAAGCATCTCATATATCATCACAACAATCTCTTCTAGCCTAAACTTCATCTGACTTCCCACAAACTCCAAGTTTACAGCATTTCACCCAGTAGTTTTAACGCATGGTGTTATTTTGATACAAACCACACATCTCACGTGTTTCTAATTTCCACAAGCAACGGGGATATTTCTTGGGCATTGGTTGAGTTGGATGAGCAATTGCCAACATCGTCATACAAAGAAAAGCAAGTCTACAGCAGAAATAAATCTGTGATGGATGTGGTGTGATCTCAGAGAGTGGAGGTACCGTTTGGGGTAAGATAGCTGGAGGAACAGGGACCACCAAGCAGAGAGCAGCAATTGGAGAGGACAGCGAGCAGGGAGGGTGGTGGAGTTGGGCTGGGTACGGCTGTGAAGGGAGCTGTGCATGAGGGAGAGAGCTCTGGGTTGGAAACTAGAGACCAGGAGGAGAGTCAGCTTCAGCAGGACCCAGAGGAGAGATAGGGGGGAAAAATGGGGGAAAAATGGAGGCTTGGAGCATTGATGGAAAAACCTGACTTTGTCCCAGCTCCTTCACAACCAGGGAAACTTTTTCATTCCTATTTTGCTTGTGTGCAAGTTTCTGAAAGACCTCTTCTAGTAGCTAATTTATCCCACTCCAGAAGAGACAGCGAGATCCTGAATATTGGCTAAGTGCTTGATCAAGACGGGCTACCATCCATGGCCAAGCTTGCAAGAGGGCTTGCAAAACTCTTCTTTGCAATATGCTTTGAGATCCCTGGATGGAAAAGGCCAGGCTGAAGAAGATGCTAAATGTACCTGGAGGGCCACTGATGTGGAGTATGAACTCAACTCTTGTTGTTGTGGCTGATTTGTTAGCTGAGATTTCAACCCCAAAGCTCGGCTTTTTGCAGTCCAGTAAAGAGAAGTTGGCTACAAGTTGTGGCCACGCTCTGTAAGGCAGCAGAAACTTAAAGTAAGAATTTGGGCTTAAAAATTTCATAAATAGCTGCTCTCAGACACAGATAAGCAGCTGAAATCTTGCTCAAGCAGCTCCAAAAATACACGGCTTCTCACTCCTTCAGCTCAAGAGAAAATCAACAACAGATATGCGTGAGTAAATTAATTTTTACCACTTGCAAAGCCCAGGTGATGGATGATTATGCGTACAAAAGCAGAACCACTAACAAGATAAAGGAGGGGGTCTCCCCAGGTTTTTGGCCAGGCTTCCCATGCTGCCGATGTTTTTCTTGGCATTTCCACTGGAGTTAAACTGCTCCAGGGAAAGTGCTGGCAGCTTTCCCAAACCAATCCCCCTGGGACAGTTGCGTGGTGTTGCTCATCACTGCCACATGCAATGCCCATCTCTTGGGTTCGGGGAGGCAATGGTTGGGTGATCTTCAGGTCACCTTCTTCTAGGTGCTGGTCCATTGCTGAGCCCTGGAGTCACTATGACTTCTCATCTCAGCAACAGAAAGAATCAAATCAGGCTGCAGCCGTGGGTGAAAGCCTTCGCAGACCCTTACACACGGCTCTGTCTGCCGCTCTTCAAAAGCCCGTGAAGCCCAAGGCATGGTTATCCCAGGCAGATCTTACTGATCTTTC
Source organism: Pelecanoides urinatrix (assembly GCA_013400755.1). Lineage (NCBI taxonomy): Eukaryota > Metazoa > Chordata > Aves > Procellariiformes > Procellariidae > Pelecanoides > Pelecanoides urinatrix. Next base: position 423,437 of record VZTQ01009712.1, on the reverse strand, counting down.
CCTAAGCCTCCTCTCTTCACCCTTGGCAGCACTCTCCTCATTCAAAAAGGGAGGGAAATAAGGAAGTGTGGAAAGTTAACAGCTTTGGGAGCACCAAGCCAGCTGGATGTGGGTTGCCAGGGTTCTGCACCATGCTTAGAGCAGCAAGGACCCTCTTTTCCATGTCCCCACAGGGTCTGTGCTACCCAGGTCACCCCAGACCTGGACCCTGACTCAGTGCTCCTACGTACACTGCTTTTCATCTGCCAAAGCACAGGCATCTGTCCTGCACTGCAGTTGCTCCAAGCTGGTAGGGCTGTGGGATATCTCCTGTGGCTGATGGATATTCATGCTCGACCCGATGGAGGTGCCCACAAGGCCACAGCAGCCTTGTCCCACCATGGCAAAAGGGACCATCCCTGCCCAGCCATGGTGCAGGACCTGTTAGCAAAGCAATGCCCTGCTGAATTATGCAGCGTCTGCTCCGGTGCCATCAACAGCTCAGAAGGATGCGAGAATTTTCCCTTTCTGCCCAGCGTCACACCTTGGGGCCCAGGTTTCCAAAGCGCTGAACATCTGCCGAGCCCATTGGCGTCAGCGGGAGCTGCTGGCACGTATCCCCATCAAAAATTGGGCCCATTTAACATGACTCAGCTGAAATATAAAATTAGCCAGAAAGGTAGGGCTGAGTTGGAAGATTCGAGCTGTTCTGCCTTGATATCAATTCTGGCCACGCATATCCTTGCAACCTTACAAATGCTGTTTTACAGATGTCTCTGCGGCAGGCAGAGACACATACGCATCTTATTTTCACTGTAGTACAAGGGAAAAGCTGTGTCATACTGTCCCCCAAAAGAAAAGGTTGGCTTCCAGATGACTCAGGAATGTCCTAGAGATCAGCTCTATCTCTTTGTTTATTTATTCCAGCTGGCATCCATGAATCACTGCTAATAGCAAAGGGTTGCATAATTGTAAGGAGGATGCTTTTGTGATGCCTCTGGCCAGGGAAAATACATCTATTTTGGCTTGTGTCTATTAATAGGTACCCTGCTCTGATGTGCTGCATTTGCAAACCACAGATACTACTGAAAATAAGATATGATTGGCAGGCACAACCTGATTAGCATATACAAATTGCTGTGGCCTTTCTCCAAGCAATCATTTGTACAAATTGTTTCCTCTGTCTCCTATCTGAAAAGAAACAGAGCTATTAGGTAAGTTGAGACTTTAAAAGAGTCAGCACAAGGCTAATGCTCACGCCATTTCATTTCACACCCTTTGGAATGGTCAGCTTTTTCTGAACCATGTCTTTTTTCCCTTCCTTAAGAAAAAGACCATAAACCATGGGCTTCGGGTGAAGAGATGTCTTTTTCCCCTGAAAAAAATCCTTGCTTTTTTCTGTTTTTCACAGCTTTTTTTTCTTACAGCAGCTGTTCCTAAAATATTTGCTCATTGTGGTTTTCAAACAGATGAAAAATTTCTATAACAGTTTAGAATATATATTTTTTAAAAATCACATCAAAATAGAAAAAGTGGCTTGCAAGAGAAAGAAAAACCTCACCTGAGGAAAAGTGCTTCAGAGTGGGCTGGGATTATACCCCTTCCTCCATAGTCAAGCCAGGATTAGGTTTCGTGGCATTTTTGGACTGAGTATATTACTGCACGCTCCTCTTAAGATGTTTGATAACACCAATCATGGAGGTTCAAGCCATGAGTCAAATATGCCAAACAACTGAGACTGGCTCCAAAGACATGCAACCCCTCCCAGACACAGGAATAATTTGGCTTTTTTACTTTGCTTTGTGCACATTGGACTTGGAGATGGTGTTGCACCCTTCCCTGAAACCAAGAGCACTCCGCTGTTGTTATTTTCATGGTAGTGAAGGTTCCCATGACTCCAGGGGCTTAAGAGCTTCAAGACCTTCCTGGTCTCTGTAGGCAATTTGAGGGTCAGCTGGAGAGTCAATGGGTCACTGAGTCCTTTTGAGTGTGGATGTTACTCCAGAAATTTTATCCTACTCAATTTAATTACAATAACAGCAGCACTTTGCAGAACAACCCATCCAAATTTCATAGGCTTTTGAATCGATAATTAGGCATCTTAACGCCGGTTATGAATACCAGGCTGAGTTCTGGCTGCAACCTTAATTAAAAACATCTCATAGCAGGATAAATAAATAATTCCCTTTTAAGTTTGAGGCCATTTTGTGCTTCAGACCTTGCCGGGCTGCAGGAGGGCTGGTGTGTGGGAGAGGCGTGATAGCTCTGCCTCGATGAGATAAGCGGTGGAGAGGCAATATGCATCCTCCGACACGGTCCTAACCACTACCCTTTCTGGGCTCTGCAAACTTCCTGGCCAGAATCGCTTTGCTTTTTCTATGCTGCCTCAGAGCTAATTTTTTTCTCTCCTGGTTTGTTCTCTGAGGGCTTAAATAAATAGAGTGTGGGTGGGTGGGTGGGTGAGAGGAGGAGGCAATGTTGGGAAGCCAAGCTGAGCATGTCACTTGGTGCAGGAACGTTGCGTGGTGCTGCCTGTCCAAAAATCATGGGTCATTCTCCGACCCCAACACTGCATGGGAAGGGATGGGTCACAGATTTTGGCTTCCTGGCCAAAACCAGTGCAGAGCTGATGCTGAAATAGCACACGGATATTGCGGGTCCTCCTGAAGGGCTCTTTCTGGCCATGACATTTTTGCCAATAACCCAGCCAACAATACAAAATCATTGACAGTGGTGTTTTCAGCTGAGAAAAAGATGACTGGTGTAACGCGTAAGGAGGCAGGGCGCATAATATCACAGTGAGTCACAGAGGTGAAGGTATTTCAGACTTTATTTTGGGAAGAAAAGAAGAGGTTTTAGAGATGACGATCGAAAATGGTCTTGGAACCAACATGCATTTGTCAGTTCAGATCAAGCTGGGTGACGGAGGCAAAGCAGGACCCCAAACTGAGGTTCCTTAAGGAGCAGCGCTGAGAAATTCAAGTCAGGGAGACCATAAGCAGGTTTTCAAAATGCTTTACTGAATATTGGAAAATCTCTAAAATGGGTACCTGACTGACAGGTCCAGACTTCACTGGACAAATGGGAGCTTTGGAAAGATAATTGGAAATATAAGGAATATGGGGATAGGTAAAATAAGTGGTAGTGCCCAAACGGAGTTGAAGAAGGGATGTATGGCCCACATAAACACTCAGTATTGTCTCTCTTTCTGAAACCTGGGGAAAATGTGGGTAATGAAATGGGAATTACTAATCTGAGGGTGAAGTCAGCTCTGTCTGGGGTAGATAACCCTGTTCTTGAGTATTGAAACACCCCAAATCCTTGACAGCATGTGAAGTTGATTTAAAGTCAAACACAGGAATGTAGTATGACTGGAGAACAGCAAGTAGCATCTTGGTCTAAGGGATGGAAAAAAATGATCCATGCAGCTACAGGCCTGCTAGTCTGACCTTAGTCTCTAAGGAGAAGCAATGTTCAGACTGGAAGAGGTGGTGGTGTTGGGAAGAAGGACAGAGAAGAGACCTCAGGAGAAGCAGCCACTCAGCCCCAGCTTTGGTCCAGCACAAGATGGGTTGAACGTGAGGAGGAAGATTTCCATCATTCCTCTGCATGGAAGAGGAAAAGCCACGATGACATACCAAGTGCTGCAGGAAAAATGAAGAAATCAGTGCTGTTGCCACAGTCCAAGGGACAACTTTTAGAGAAAACATGCAGTTATCCTAGGAAATCCATCCCATCCTGTGCTACATTAGGAACCACAAGGGCCCTCCTGATCCCTATGGAAAGCTCATTTCCAGTCATAAAATAGCGACTGATTAATGCTGGAGTTCTTGAGCAATATATACAAGCAGGAATGTAAATGCTGTTTTCCACAACTGCTCGGTGCACTCTTCCCAACAACCCCTCTTCATTAAAGTCACAATCAGTGGGCAAAAAATGCACCTTTTCCTGCAGCCAAGTGATGCAGTGAAGAATTAGTACAAGTCCAATGTAACAAACACAAGCCACAAGTTGTGATCAGGTTCCTTTTCAAGCGCTGCAGGTGGGACCCACAGCTCAAACACTCAAAATCTCGAAACCGCACAGGTTTTAGCTCTTGGCTCCATCAGTGTCGGACTCCAGGACAAGGATGGTTGAGAAGTGCTGAGACAGGAGCTTCCCAGTGCCCTGGGAGCATGAGCAAAGCATGATCCCTTGCTCACCCAACCCATCCCTCCGACACCTCGCCTGGGTGCACACCGTCCCTTGCCATCTAGCTATAAAGCTGAGCAAATCTCTGAAGGAAGGCATTTCCCATCCTTGATGTGCTGATTAATATGGAGCACGATATCTGTGTGTTTTGCTGGCCGTGGGATCGGTGGGAGCAGGACTTCTCCCCCCCAGCAGCCAGAGGGATTGGCAAAGGTTGGGAGCATGCACATTGATGCTTTGTGCCACGACCTAAAGGGACCAGTATCATTTTAAGCCTTTCTTGTGGATTGAAAGCGCACGCTTATTGCCCTGCAATATCTAATACCTTGCTATGGATCCTGAGGAATATCTGCCTGCTTGATCGTTATAATTAATAATAACACCACGCTGCAAGGTAAAAAGACTTGTCTAATTGCTTTCATTTGTTAATGGCTCAGACCTTAAGGTTTAATCCATCCTATTCCCTCCTTGTTAATTAAAGGCACTCGGTCTCTCGTTGTGTCAGCCAGGTTAAGAAGAGGAGGTGCAGAGCAGCTGTTACTGCTGCAGGGAAATCGCATAAAAGGTATATCAGCCCTGGACACCCTGGGAACAGGGATGGCTGCGGACAGTAGTTTGCTTCATCTGACAGCAAAGATGGAAAATGTGCAACATGGTGATAAACACCCTTCCTGTGCTTCTTAAGTCCTTTACAACCCAGGCTATAGCTTGATTTCTGCTCCGATTCCTTGATAGCCAGGAATTATTTATTTTGCAGCTGTCAGGCTGTATTTGCCTCATGCAGCGCTTTTTCTATTTCATCTGTCTCGGATATCCTGGGGTTTTATACCTGAGTTTATGTTGTTTGTGGCTCTCTTAGAAATATAATGAAGCCAAAAAATAATAGTGTTTATTACAACTCATATTGAAGTTTTTCTGCCAGGAGGTAGCAGGGTTCAGGACCTGGTGGGAGGCTTTCCAGGCAGAAAAAGGGTGAAGTGAGAAAAATCAATACATTTTGAAACATAGGTCATTTACTTGCAGCCGTAACCTCCCAGTCTAGGAAGACTCCTTCCTGCGACCCACTCAGAATAGCATAAATTCATATTCATTAATTTATTTAGCAAGATTTGGGTGGAAAATAAAGTCACCTTCAGTTGACAGCACCTTCCCTGCCTCCATTCAGTATAACCTTAGATATTTTTAGTCCTCCCAACCTTGTAGTGGTTTTGTGCAGGAGCCAAGATGCTGTTGAGTAATGGAAGGTTTAGTCAATCCCCTCCAGGGAATACATGTAAATAAGGAAGGTTTGGCATGGGGATGAAATGATGGCACGTTCCTTGGGCAGCGCACAGAAAAGAAAAAAAATCCCAATCAAATAAATTTTCTCTGCTTGAAAAAAAATGGTGCTTTCATGTCAGGCTGAAAATATCCTCCTGGTACTTTCATATCTCCAAAGTAGCTTGGAAATGAAAGCAGCTGTGCAGAAAGGGCTTCCGAGGAGAATTTGTAGCGGTCTGAATTATCTCCCTCAGTCCTGGCTGGATTCAGGCAAAATTTGGAATTTTTTTGCTGAAGAAGTTAAATTCTGCTCAGGGATTTGAACCTGCGTTCCTCTCCGCAGGCCCCTGCTGCCATGGGAGAACCACAGCCCCTTTCCCCTTTAAAAGCAAAATAAAACAGACACAGAAAAATCGATATCCACTTGGAGGATAAAGAGAAATTTAAAATCTCTGCACGTTTCACAAATGCCACTTCTCCAGTGTTACTTCCCTCCCTGCAGCAACTGCTGCTTATAACTAACTCAAAACAGCAAGAGCCAAAGTTTATCAGTGGTTAATCCTGTTAGAGGGGACACGAGCTGAGGGATAAAGTGGGTTTCTCTCCTCCCCCAGCCACTGTGCCTGCCCAGTCCCAGGACACTGTCATCTCTAAGGCCCTTTTTCTTGGCTGCGATATTTTGGTGAAAACTTGGTGGTCCGCCAGGTTCAAAAGTTCCAGAATAGACAGATGGACAGAGATTTCACCCAAACTTCATGTCTTTGGTTTCATTATTCCACATAAATAGCTTTGGCTTGGAGCAGACCTTTCTTGCCAAGAGCTCAACCGTGATTTGATGCTATATACCACATTTTAAGTTCATGCCAGCCTTCAAAAATGTATGTTTTGAGTAAAATCTCATGAGTGCAATAGTCCTATTCAAGGTGTCTTTCAGTCCAGCGTTTTGCAAATCATGTGCAAGGCAAATAGGGAGATCCTTGAATCAAACAAGTGGTGAACATACCCCAGGGGGAGATCCGGAGAGAGCAAGGAGTTCAGCAGAGCTGCTATGGTGGAACAGTAAGTAATTGGGAAAGTCAGGGTCCTCTTGAAGAGCTTTTTAAATTGAACACAGGTCACAAAGAAGCTCTTTCTCTGGTGGCATAGAAATCCAGGAAGAAAATGAGAAAGATTTTCTTTTTTTTTAAGCTGCCTTTCCAGGATGACGACCTGCTTGACCTCAGCTTGCCAAAAGAAAAGGAGAAAACTGAGAAAGCCTCCCCAGGCTAAACCTCCTCCAGAGTTAAGGGTTGGTGGCTTTTTAAGATGAAAGCAGGGGTGAGTTATCCTCTACCCAAGTGTTAGGGACATTCCTGTGCGAGGGAAGGCTTTGCTACCTGCTCACGTATGAGCTGTCTGCAGCTAATTGGGACCTCCAGCCCTTTGAACCCCCAGTCCCACTGTCCCACCGCATCCTCAGATCCACCACATCCCAGCAGATGATGCTTCTCAGGGGGGCTATAACAACGTACCCATATGTGGCATGGGAGGACAGATGGAAACCCACCTACCACCCCAGACCCAACAGCGAGCTAAAGCAGCTTCTCTTTGTAAACTCATCTGTGCCTGCACCTGTAACGTGCTGCTTGGCGATTCATGCCCCATCCGGCATCACGCCGCGCATGCGACTCGTTGCTGGCACTCCTGTGGTTTTAGTGTGCCATGAAAGGCAGATGTTACAATCAAACAGCCCCACTAAAGCCCCGAAGACTTGAACGTCTGCAGTCATTATAGCTCCAGGAATGCATTTTGCACAGCTGTTTTAGTCTGTTATAGGGTGGAAAAGAGATTGAGGAGAAAGGAAGATTTCTTTAAGGGTTTTTGGGTGTGAGGGAAAGATGTGCAGAATTTAAAAGATGAACAAGGTGCATGGATGTGTGTGTGAGAGGGCTTCAGGAGGGAGCTACACTGCTTGGCGATTCATGCTAATCTGATGGGGCAGTTGACCCCATCAGCTCCCGTGATGGAAGATGCCTGCCCTCAAGCACTGCAGCCTCTTTCTCCATTGCTCTGGGAATGGCCATGACAGGACATGGGTACCCCTCCAGTGCTGTCCAGCATGGACATCTGGAAGGGGGAAGAAGGTTGTGAAGCCTCTGAGAATTGCATGGACTCCGGCCAGTGAGAAGAGGAACTGGGACATGACAGTTTGGTGCTGAGCTGGTCCGCCTGCCTTGGACCAAGGATAGGTGAGCTGGGATGCAGCCTTGGAAGAGATTCAGGTCCCGTGTCAGGATGCTAAATCAT